>VMDO01006419.1:60789-99071 GCA_007922755.1 Pedetes capensis
CCATGGTATTTTCAGTGGCATCATATGGTTGTGAAAGCTGGACATTGAACAAGAGAGACAGAAAAAGAATTGATGCTTTTGAATTGTGGTGCTGGAGACGTCTATTGAATATACCATGGACTGCCAAAAGAACCAACAAATCTGTCCTAGAAGAAGTGCAACCAGAGTGCTCCTTGGAAGCAAAAATGGCCAAACTGCGCCTTACATATTTCGGACATGTAGTCAGGAGAGAACAATCCCTGGAGAAGGACATCATGTTTGGAAGAGTGGCAGGTCAATGCAAAAGAGGAACACCCTCCACCAGATGGATTGACACAGTGTCTGCAACAATGGGTTTAAACATAAATAAGATGGTTTGCCTGGCACAGAATCGGCAAGTGTTTTGATCTGCTGTACATAGGGTCGCTATGAGTTGGACTCGACTGGACAGCACCTAACAACAACAACAACCCACTCCTACTCACTTTCCACTGTATTTTTTATTCCTGATTTAAGTCAAGACAGTGTGTCTTATGACTTTCCTGCTAGAGATAACAAAGAAGATTATCTATACATGCTGAAATTAAATATGGGTTTTATTAGAATCGGGAGCCACGAGCAGTCACCTTTCCCACTTTGGGACTAGGAAGTGTATATAGTAGAAAACCAATCAGAGGAAAGCAGAATTCAAAGACAGAGAAAATGGGAGAGGGACACTAAATTATTCTTCATTACCAAACAACTCATATTTATTCTTTCCTTAAAATAGAAACATCATTTGTTTGGTCTGATTATGAAGATAATAAATGCTAATTGTAAAAAAAATCAAAAAGTACAAATTCATGAAGAAATTTAAAGTTATCTTGAGTTCAACAACCAGACACTATGTTTTTTATGTATGTCCTCCCATACACATACACATACACAAAACTATATATCTTTCTCTTTTCTTTCTTAATTCAAACAAAAGTGAGATTATGTTTTGTGTAGCCCGTTTTTATCAATTTATGAATCATACCTATCTTTCCATGTTGCTGTGGTTTGGATAGTGTCCCTCAAAAGTCCGTGTGCCAAAGGCTTGATCCTTGGCCTGTGGCACTATCTGGAGGTTATGGAACCTTTAAAAGGTGGGACCTACCAAGAGTTCTTTAGGTCATTAGGGATGTGTCTTCAAGGAGACTAAATGGACCCCAGTCTCTTCTTCTTCTTCTTTTTGACTTCCCAGCAACAAGGTGACTGATTTTGATCTGCCACATGCTTCTGCCATGCTGGTTTATTATAGGCTCAGAGCAACAGGGCCAACCCATCATGGGCTTAAAGGTCTAAAACTGTGAGCCAACAGGAACATTTCCTTTTTATAAATTGATTATCTAGGTATTTGTTATTGTGACAGAAAGATGACTAATGCACATCAATAAAGGTAGACTTACATCATTTTAAAGACTAATATTCCATTGTATATATTAACTATATATTATATTAACTCCTGTTGTTTTAAATAGCTCTTAAAAACTCTTGATTGTTTCCTGAAAAATAAAAATCAGCATTAACATTGACTGACTTCTTAACACTTTTCCCTGAAAATCTCCTTATTCTAAGTGTTTCCTGTATAGCATTTGAATATTTATCAGCTATTAGTTGGAGTGAAGGAGAAGGAAGCAGACTTTTGGCAGCTACTGAAAAAAAAAATGATGTTTGTAACTATGAGATCTTTCTTATGAAATTTTAAACTTTTTAATCTCACAGATGAAAACTACACATCTCTTTATTAGTTTTCAGAGTCATTTAAAATAGTTTGCGCAAATGCCTGTGGCATAATATTTTGGTGATGACTGTACCAGTTTCTGAATGACAACCAAGTCTCTAATTACAAGGGTGTGGCATTGAGTTGCGTAAGTAAACACTGTTCCACCTAAAACATTATTTATGCTTTACTAAAAAAGCAAGGCTCAGCAATAGGATATTAAGTAAATAAAAGAGATCTAGAAATGTATAAATATTTGGTTAAAAGAAACATGACAGATCAAAAGCAGAAGATATATGTTTTATCAAGAAGAGGAAAGTTATAAAAGCAAGACGAGAAAATGAATTCATACCTCAAAAGACTTGATAAATTACAAATAGGAACATATAAATTAGTAACTCTTGCACATTCTTGACATTCTTTCCCATTTTTTTTTTTTTTTGAAATGGGAGCCAATCACAATGGAAAACATTGTAGTTTGAGTCTAAATTGTCCCTCAAAGGTCATATTATGTGGTCCCCAGCTGGTGGCACTGTCCTAGGAAGTTGTGAAACTTTGGGAGGTGGGTCTTAGCTTTGTGGAAGTGATGTCACTGGGGGGAGGGCTCTGGAGTTTCCCCATATACACAAACCTGTTCCCTGTTCCTGGTCTGCCTGCTGTGAGGTTGTCTACAACATGACCTGTTGCTGTTGCCATGCCTGCACTGTTGCCATTATGAACTATTCTATTATATGTGAACTCCCAATAAACCTCTTCCCTCATGAGTTTGTTTGAATTAGTTTTTCTGCTACAGTGACAAAAACTAATACAGAAACCAACACTATAATGAAATATCTTCAATGTTATCATTTTGAAAAGAGATACGGGGCACATGAAGCTGTTCTTTGTCAGTTCTCACTCACCCTTTGTGTTTCCCATTTACAAAGAACTGCTCTGTTGTTATTGGGCAAGTCCAGTTTGTTGATTATTTTGGGGGCATTAATGAGACTTAAGCATTGTTAGAAACAATTATAGATCTTTGACATAGGATTAAGTTGAAAATTTTCTGCCCCCTTTCATCTGATACATAATCATATATTAAAGAGAAGTTGATAGTGGAGACCTGTAAAGCTCCAAGTAAAAGCATGAAAGCTTAGTAGCTCATAATATGAAAGTAAAATTTTATTTTCATCTACCAAGAAATATTTACCATAAACTTAAGAACTTTGAATTTCTATATGCTTTTAAAGAATTTTATCATTTTAAAAGGATATATATATATATTTATATATTTATATATATACACACACACACATTTGTTTTTGTATTTTTGAGACTGGGTCTTTCTGTATAGCCCAGCCTGTCCTGGAACTCACTAAGTAGACCAGGCTGGCCTTAAACTCTCATCAATCCTCCTGCCTCAGCCTCTTGAAAACTGGAATATAGGTGTGTGCCACCATGCCTTGGAAGAAAAAATAAACTTAAGAAAAACCTTTTTTCCTTCTAGGAAGTTCTAAGGGGTTCCCAAGCAAATTAACATGTGAAAAATACCTTAAATAGGACAATAAGCACAAGTAGGTATATTGTTAAATTGTTCACAGTGCTAGTTGGGCACCATGGCACACACCTGTACTCCCTGTAACATGAGGCTAAGGCAGGAGGATGGTGAGTTCCAGGCCAGAGGCAGCCTGTGCAAATTAGTGAGACCCTGTCTCAAAGTAAAAAATAAAAACTGGGCTAGGGGTGCAACTCAGTTGTAAAGCAATTGCCTAGGCCCTGCAAGGCCCTGAGTTCAACTCACCTAGTACTGAAAAAAAAAAAAATGACAATGCTTTGGCTTAAGTTTCAGGAGTGGCTGGGCACTGTGCTACACACTTGTAACCCAGTGACTAGGTAGGCTGAGCTAGGAGGATTGCAAGTTTGAAACCAGAGGCAGCCTGTGTAACTTGAGACCTATCTCAAAATAAAAAATTAAAAAATGGACTAGAGGTGCCATCTTAGTAGCAGAACACTTGCAAGGATGTGAGAGGCCCTGGGTTCAATCCCACAGTACCACACACACACACACACACACACACACACACACACAAAGTTTTAAGAGCATTATGAAAGGCTTATTGCAAGATATATAATATACTCGAGGGCAGGTTAAATTTATATTTTCAATCACTTTATGTTTCACGTTCTTTGTATTTATTTGCTTCAAAGAAATATTTCTTTTTCCAAATCATAAAACAGCTTTCCAGGGAGAATTTTGTATAGATGTTTTATCACTTTTAATTCTTTTTTTTTTTTTTTTTTTTTTGCGGTACTGGGGGTTGAACCCAGGGCCTCACATTTGCATGCTTTACAAGTGCTGGACCACTGAGCTGCACCTCCAGCCCATTTTTTTTACTTTTTGAGACATGGTCTCGCTAAGTTACGCAGACTGCCTCTGGTCTCAAACTTGTGATCCTCCTGCCTCCGCCTCCCGAGCTCCTGGGATTACAGGTGTGAGCCCCCGCACCCAGCACTTTTAATTCTTAAGAAATCTTTCTCCATTAGACTTTGAAACATTGGCAGTATTTCAGACAGTACTGCAGAATTCAATAGCACGAGTCATCTTTAAGTCCTTCTTTCTTTATTGCTAACCTAATTAGTAATTGTTACTATGAGTAGTAATATTGGAGAAATTACTATAGTTCTGTCAAAGAACAAAAGACTATAATTAACATCAAAGTCTTTGTACTATCCACAGTGATTCTAAAACTTGAGCTGGGAGAATAAGAATGCAAATAATAGAAGAGAAAACAGTTTTTAATTATGAAGAAAGACTAAAGCAATTGAATATAATAATACAGTGAGACCTCTGCACTTGACCACAATCTGTTCTGGAAGGGTGGTTGGATGGTGATCAGTTTGAGTGCTGAGCACTTTTTTCCCCACAAGAAATGATGTAAATTTATTAATTGGTTCCAGCACCATACTGAATGGCTAACTCAGACACATGTTTTCCACTCACATGTTTAGCAATAAGTTGTTGTTTTTTTTTTTGTACTAGGGGATTGAACCTTCAGCCTCATAGATGTTTTGCAAGCTCTCATCATTGAGCTGCACTCCCAGCCCATTTTTTACTTTTTATTTTGAGACAGGGTCTCACTAAGTTACACAGACTGCCTCTGGCCTTGAAATTGCAATCATCCTGCCCACTCCTCTTGGTTACAGGAATTACAAGTCTGTGCTCTATTTATTAAGTTCCTTTATAAATTCAGTTTCTGTGCTTACTGTTTTCTTCTTTCCTTCACTTTTACCACTAGAATGTTTCTTAGGTGCCATGATGACCATATGATATATGTATCTATACATTCGTTAAAAAAACCCCACAAGATTGTGAACACAGCAGTAGGATGGATCTTTACTGCTTGAAATTGACATACAAAGTGCTGCTTTTCCTTTATTTCATCTGAAAGCACCACACATAAACTTGGTATCTCATACAAGTTTTACCATGGTGGCCAAGTGGTGAGCAAGTAGTTAAGCACTGAACCAGGATTTGCTTGAAAATATTGGTCAAAAATCAAAATATTCAAGCACATAGCAGTTTGAGTGCTAAGGTACCACTGTAGCCTGAAATTATTATATTAAACTATTACATTAATGCAGAGAAGTTGTTTGCAAGTAAAAAATGTAGCATAGTGCAGAAATAGCACTACTGTACATATCAATTTAATATATCCTACAATAAAGAAATAAAGAACCATTCCAAAATGCTCATCATTTGGGGCTGGGCATGGTCTCCCACGCCTATAATCCCATCACTCAGCAAGCTGAGGCAGGAGGATCTTAAATTAAAGACCAGCCTGGGAAACATAGTGAGACTCTGTCTCAAAAAACAGAGGAGAAAAAAAAATGTTCATCAATTTGCAAAAAAAATAGCTTAGCTCATCCCTTCATACTACACATTGAAATAAATTCCAGATGAATTAAAGAGTAGGTATAAAATATTAAACAACAGAAAAATCAGAAGAAAATGGAATCAAATATGTAATAAGCCTCTGGAGGATATATTTTTTTTAATGCTGAGTTAAAGAGTACATTCCTGAGCATGCTCAATTTAAGAAGGAAAGATGATTCCACAGATATGGGGCCCCACTAGGAGAGTGCATGGCTGACTAGAGGCACTGCAGGACTCTCCTTGGAGGAGTCTGGATTGCATGGCCCCCGTGCAGAATCTCAGACCCCAGGAATGTAGGGATTTTTTTGTTGTTGTTGTTTATTTTTTTACTGGGGAGAGACTGGTACTTCCCTGGCCTTTGGTGCCACTGGAACTCAAGGCTGAGGGAGAAAGACTGAGTGGTGGTGAAAGATGGAGAGGCACATTTAAGCATCTGGAGTGCCAGTTCGACCCAGGAGACAAAAAGATAGTATTTAGACTGTGATGGAGTGCCTGTGCCTTCCATGGAGAGCAGTGGTGGTGCAGGTCCTGGGAACCTAAGAGATACGGTTCAGGCAGTGGAGCATTTGCAGCATGGGAGTGCCTGTGACCCAGACAAGTGGCATCTGCCAGACCAGCAAGCCTAAGAGGAACAATTCAGGCAGACATACATTTAGGACCCAGGAGTGCCTGCAATGCAGAGAACTGGTGCCATAGGTATGGGGAACCTGTTTAGGCTACAACGTGACATTTAGGGCCTGGGAGCACCTGTGACACAGAGAAGGAGAACAATGGTTTTGGGGAGCCTAAGAGAGGTGCTCCAGGCAGTGGTATGATTGGGAGCTGTGAGTGCAGGGGGTAGAGAAAAACAGATAGGGCAGTGCTGACTGCAGAAGTTGCAAGAACTAGGCACTAGGACTTGGGGTAGAAGAAGTGCCAGGGATCAATCATCATCCAGTCACATGGGAGTGGGCAGGGAGAACCTCTTTACACATGGAGGAGGTGAGACCTAGCACCCAGACCAAGCAATGGGCAAGCCTCAGCAGAAAAACACATGAAACATGAAGGGTTAAGCTGGATGAGAAGATCCTATAAACCAAAGCTCCTTAATGGATAATTTCAAGGTAACTGGGTTTTTGGAGATGCCTGATGGAGAATTTAAATCCCTACTTATAAATATGTTGAAAGACCTCAAAGATATCACTATGAGAGCAATTTATTCACTGGATAAAAAGGTATCTAACTTGGAAGAAAAATCCTCCAGAGAAATTGAAATCCTGAAGAAGAATCAACCAGGGATCCTAGAGAGGCAAGGCAAAATTAATCAACTCAGTATTATAATAGAATAGTCAGTATCCAGACTAGACAAAGTGAAAAATAAGATAGCTGAAACTGAGGAAAATGTAGAAGACCTTATTTACTTAGACAAGACAGAAAGAAAGATGAAGCAGTTTGAGCAAGATTTTCAAGAGGTATTTGATAAAATGAAGAAAGAAAACCTATGAGTTCATGGAGCTGAAGAAGGAGCTGAAAACAACACTAGAGCATTAGGAAATTTATTCAAAGAAATATTAAATGAGAACTTCCCAAGCCTAAGGCAAGAGCTGGATACCTATACAACTGAAACATTCAGAACCCCAAACACAGTAGATCAGAATAGATCCTCTCCACAACACACTACAATTGGAATGCTAAATCTAGAGATCAAAGAAGCTATTCTAAAAAGCTACAAGAAAGCAATGACAACTCACTTATAAAGATAAACCCACTAGAGTAACAGCTTACTTCTTAACAACAACTTTAAAGGCAAAGAAAGCTTGGTCAGACATTATTCAAATCCTGAAAAAGAATAACTGCCAACCAAGATTACATTACTCAGGGAAGCTATCTTTTAAAATATATGGTGAGTTGCCTGGTGCAGTGGTGCATGCCTGTAATCCCATTGGCTCGAGAGGTGGAGTAGGGAGGATCGAAAGTTAGAGACCAGAGGCAGTCTGCATAACTTAACGAGACCCTGTCTCAAAGAAAAGTAAAAAAAAAAAAATGGACTGGGGGCGCAGCTTAGTGGTCCAGCATTTGCAAAGCATGCAGGTGTGAGGCTCTGGGTTCAACTCCCAGTACCGCACAAAAAAAAAAAAAAAAAAAAAAAATTACAAATTCATGGAGACTAAATAATGCACTTCTGGATGATCAATGAGTCATCAAAGAGATCACAGAGAAAATTTAAAAATTTCTGCAATCAAACAAGGAAGAAATACACCCTACCAAAATTTATGGGATACAGCAATGTCAGCTCTAAGAGGGAATTTCATAGCCATGAATGCCTTCATTAATAAGGTAGGGAAGGCCCAATTAAATAACTTAATAATTTAATAACATCTTAAGACACTAGAAGGCCCAAAACAAACCAATCCCAAAAGGAACATTCAGACAGAAATTATAAAAATCAAGACAAATATCCCAATTAAAATCCAAAAAACAGATCAAAGAACTAATAAGTCTAAGAGCTGGTTCTTCAGAAAGATTAACCAAATAGATGCCTTCCTTCCCATCTCACCAGAAGAAACAAAGAAAAATCGCAAACTAAAAGAATTAG
Organism: Pedetes capensis; assembly: GCA_007922755.1. Taxonomy (NCBI): domain Eukaryota; kingdom Metazoa; phylum Chordata; class Mammalia; order Rodentia; family Pedetidae; genus Pedetes; species Pedetes capensis. Next base: position 69,001 of record VMDO01006419.1, read on the forward strand.
AGATGAGAATGGGGTTATAAGCACCAATACCAAGGAAATCCAGAAGATCATCAGGGAATACTTTGAGAAATTGTACTCCTAAAAAAATGAAAATACAGAAAAAATGGAAAAGTTCACTAACACATGAAAATTAGGCATGGAAGACATAAGCAATTTAAGCAGACACATTACTTCCACTGAAATAGAGATAGTAATAAATAGTCTCCCAACAGAGAAAAGCCTAGGACCTAATGGGTTCACAGGAGAATTCTATTAAACCTTCAAAGAAGAATTAATATCTATTCTCCTGAAATTATTTCATAAAGTAGAAAATTAAAGGACACTCCAAACTCATTCTATGAAGCCAGTATCACCCTTTTACCAAAACCAGGCAAGGACACTTCAAAGAAAGAGAACTATAGACTAATTTCCCTAATGAACACTGAGGCAAAAATCTTCAATAAAATTCTGGCAGGCTGCATTCAGCAATACATTAAAAAGGTCATACACCATGATCAAGTGGGCTTTATTTCACAGATGCCAGGTTGTTTCAACATATGAAAATCAATCAATGTAATTCAGCATATCAAGAGACTTGCAGACAGAAATCACATGATTATCTCAATTGATGCTGAGAGGACTTTGACAAAGTGCAACATTCTTTCATGATAAAAGCCCTGGAGAAAATAGGCATAATAGGGAAATACATCAATATTATAAAGGCCATCTATGACAAACCTACAGCCAATATCATATTAATTGGGGAAAATTGAAACCATTCCCTCTAAGATCAGAAACAAGACAAGGATGTCATTTCTCTCCTCCCTTATTCAAAATTGTGATTGATGTCCTAGCCAGAGCAACCAGGCAAGAGAAAGAAACCAAAGGGATACAGATAAAAAAAGAAGAGGTCAAATTATCCTTATTTGTAAATGACATGGTCCTTTATGTAAAGGACCCCAAAAATTCCTCTAGAAAATTCTTAGAGCTAATTAACTCTTTCAGCAAAGTAACAGCATCAAAACTGACATTCAAAAATTAGTAGCCTTCCTTTATACCAATAGTGAACAGTATGAGAATGAAATTAAGGAAACAATCCCATTCACAATAGCCCACCAAAAAATTAAATATTTAGGAATCAATCTAACCAAAGGCCCTGAAGATCTCTACAAGGAAAACTTCAAAACACTAAAGAAAGAAATTGCAGCTGGGCATGGTGGCACATGCCTGTAATCCCATCGTGGAGGCAGGAGGATCGCAAGTTCAAGGCCAGAGGCAGTGTGCATAACTTAGCGAGACCCTGTCTCAAAACATAAAAAAAGAAAAAAAAATGGTCTGGGGATGCAGCTCAGTGGGCCAGCAGTTGCAGAGCATGCAAGTGCGAGGCCTTGGGTTCAACCCCGAGTACTGCAAAGAAAAAAAAAAGAAAAGAAAAAGAAAAAAAGATAAAAGAAAAAGAAAGAAAGAAAAAAAGAAATTGCAGAGGATACTAGAAGGTGGAAGGACCTGTTCATAGATTAAGAGAATCAATATTGTAAAAATGGCTACACTACCAAATGCAGTTTACAGAGTTAATACAATCCCTTTCAAAATTCCAGTGACAGATTTTGCAGAAATAGAAAAAATAATCTTAAAATTCATATGGAAACACAAAAGACTATATATAGCCAAAACAATCTTAAACTGCAAAAACAGTGTGGACGGGATCACAATACCTGACTTAAAACTATAGTACAGGGATATCATGGAAAAAACAGCTTGGTACTGGCCCAAAATGGGCTTGAAGACAAGTGGAACAGAATTGAAGACCCAGAGATACATCCATGCAACTATAGCCACCTGATTTTTGACAAAGGGGCTAAGGACATCCCATGAAGAAAAGATAGACTCTTCAACAAATGGTGCTGGGAAAATTGGATTTCCATTTGCAGAAAGTTGAAAATAGACCCATATCTCTCAATTTGCATGAGGGTTAATACAATGTGGATTAGAGACCTCAACATAAAACTGGAATCCTTAAAACTACTAGAAGAAAAGATGTAACACACACTCTAACACATAGGCATAGGAAAATATTTCTTTAACAAGACTCCAGTCACCAGGAAATGACACCAAGGACTGACAAATAGGATTACATGAAATTAAAAAGCTTCTGTACAGCAAAGCAAACAATCAACACAGTTAAGTAAGAGCCCACTGAATGGGAGAAAATCTTCACATCCTACACATCCGAAAGAGGACTAATATCTAGCATATACAAAGAACTTAAAGCAAATTTCAAGTCAAAAAATAACCCAATACATAAGTGGGCAAAGGAAATGAACAGACAGTTCTTAAATGAAGAACTTCGAAGGGCCAAGAAACACATGAAAAAATGCTTAATGTCCCTAGCCATCAGGGAAATGCAAATCAAAACAACTCTGAGATTCAATCTCACTCCAGTAAGAATAGCCAAGATCAAGAAAAAAAATGCTGGCGAGGATGAGGAGATAAGGGAACTCTTTTACACTGCTGGTAGGATTAAAATTAGTTCAGCTACTTTAGAAATCAGTAGTAGATACCTCAGAAAACAAAAATTAGAACTGCCACACGACCCAGCTATACAACTACAGGTAATATCCCCAAAGGGAGACAAATCATCCTACCAAAGAGACACCTGCATTGCCATATGTAATGCAGCACTCTTCACAATCACAAGGATATGCAATCAACCAAGATGTCCATCAACTGAGGAATGAATAAAAAAATTGTGGTATACATACACAATGGAATGTTACTCAGCAATAAAAAAGAATGAAATAATGTAATTTACACTAAAGTGGATGGAACTGAAGAATATCATCTTAAATGAATGAACTGAGGCCCCAAAAGAGAAATACCATATGTTCTCACTCATAGATGGGAGCTAAATCTAACTCAAAGAAAGAATGTATGTATAGTCACCCAGGCTTATCTAAGAAAGGAAAATGAAAGCAGAATAGAAAGGTCTAGTGGAGGGGAGTGGAGGTTGAAGAAGGGGGCAAGGGAGGGGAAACAATGTGGAATGATAGAGAGAGGAGAATCTCAAAACAGATGACACAACAATACATGTGGTTGGGGGGAAAAAGAGAATATAACCCAAAAATGCATGCTTTTTTACTATATATTAGTCAAAAGGTTGGGTGAAATATGTAAGTTGATAAATGAGTAACCAAAAGCAATGTAATAGTTGCATAATGGAAATTGCATAAGCCTTATTACTCTGTATCTCACCAACATTTATAAATGAAGGGTCTTTGAATTTGCTGTATTCTCTACCTAGAACACTCTTCCTCAGATACCTTCATTATTTGTCTCCCTCTCCCTTGTATCACCTAAGCCTTTTGGGGGTGGGGTGGGGAGGTAGAGGGAGTAGCCTGGGGATCAGAGACCTAGGACCTCTCACATGTCAGGCAAGCAAGCTCTCTACCACTAAGCCACCTCCAACCCCTAAGTCTTTGTTTATATGCCCTTTTCTCAGAGAAGCTTCCCTAAGTACCTTGTTTAAAATGGTGCCCCATTCTTCACCCCAGCTTTCTTCACTTAAGTTTTCCCATAGACTTATTTTTGTTGATTACTGTATATTTTTAATTAATTAATTAATTTATTTATTATCTGTCCCCCCTCAGCTAGAAATATAAGCTGCATGAAGTCAGTAACCTTTGTCTGTATTATTCTCTGTGGATTCCCTGGTGTCTAGAATAGTGTCTGCCATATATTGGTACTTATTGAATGAATGAAAATATATCCTCAAGGAGGTTAAGGTTTTCTGTGGGTATGTTTGTAACCAAAGTAACTGCATTTCCTGTCTTTGGACTCCAGTTTCCTAGTTACTAATCCCAAATATTTGTTGCTAGGCATCCACAGTTCTGATCTGCCTACAAGGATCTCTGTCAGTTGCCAGCCCAGTCCTGCATCTTGGGTCTTACCTGGCTGGGATTTTTGTTACTTAGATTCCTCTATTCTCTTTTTCCCATAAATCAGTCTTTCGGTTTCAGATCCTTCTTTGAATTAATACCACTTCATGTCTCTACCTGAGAAGTTTTTCCTTCACTGTCTGAGCTTTAGATCTGTTTCCTTTAAAATTTTTTTCTTTTGAGTCAGGGTCTTAGTTTATAGCCCAGGCTGACCTTGAACTCATTATGTAGCCCAGACTGGCCTTGAATTTGGTATTCTGCCTCCACCTCCTGAATTGTGGATTACAGGTGGATAACAGCAAACCTGACTTCTCTGACGTGTTTTTATTTATTTTTTTCTTTTGTGCTACAAACTGATTCCAGGGGCACTTGCTCATGCTAAGCACTACCACTAAACTATACAGCCAGCCCTGAGCTTTGGATCTGACAGTATTCTAGTGTGACAGATTATGTAACAAAACATATTATCATTCAATCTTCAAAAATTAAGATGAAGCCAAGTGTGATGGTTGCACCCCTATAGTCCCAACTGCTTAGGAGGCTGAGGCTGGAGGATTGCTTGAGCACAGAAGTTTGAAGCCATCCTGGGCGACATAATGAGACTCCATTTCAAAAGCAAATAAATAAAATAAAATGAACATTATAAGGATAATAATTCTTTAAGCAATTGGATTGGAAATTACTCATCTGTCAACCTTCCTGTTTATCTACATAGGTGAAAATCCCTATAAATTTTTTTAGGTTTGAAACTTACACAAAATTAAACAGATTACAAGTTATCTATCAACTATTATAATATTTTAAGGTCTCTCACTACTCACACATCTTTCTCAGGGACTTTGCAAAAATCATGGAATAACTAGGGTCAACTGAGAGGTATCCTCAACTGTTAGCTGGTATTTGCTATTTAGACAGCATGGCTATAGACAGCTGTGAATTAATAAGCTCCTTGCTGGTTGGAATAATAATGTGACTCAGAAGAATTTTAACTGCAAACAATCTTGTGGAACAATGTTGTTCCCTAATGCACATTCTCCATGGCTTAGTCTATTTGTGTAAAGACTTTGTAAGGAATGACAGTATAATTATCAATTTTTTCCAAATAGAATTGATTTGCCCCAAATTCGGGGACCATTAAGTACCTGAAAGTGCCATCAGAAATAATAAAAAGGAGATTTCTCTATATACAACACTTTAGGTCAAAGTCTTTTATGGCATTGATGCTATTTCCTTGATCATTACTTCATTTCTGTGAAGCAACTGAAGGGAAAGAGGAGCTAATAATTTGGTTTGTTTGTTTGTTTGCTGTTTGTTTGTTTTGGTGCTCAGAATTGAAACCAGGGCCTAACACATTCTAGGCAACTGCTCTACCACTGAGCTATACTTCTACCCCTGAGCAAATAATTGATCATGTTTTTATAGATAAAAAAGCTGAGGTACCAAATTATATTTGGGGGAGACAACACGGGTATATTAATTGCAGAAAAGAGACCATTGCATTCTCTTATTTGTCAGCTTACAACCTATTTTTTCCAAATCATTCTGCATTGCTAACATAATTGAGATTCCAAGTAATAATGGAAGATAGTCAGGGCAAAGTAATGATGACAAGCCAAGTTAGAATTGAAAATAGAGTCCAAGCCTTCTTGTTCATTGATCCTGCTACTATGATTCAGGACTAAATTACTGAATTTTATAAAAAAGTGTCAGCCTAATGCTATTAAGAGTCTAACCAGTATTAGTTCGGTTAACTTTTCATTATGTTGTTGTTAGGTGCCGTAGAGTCGGTATCTGACTCATAGTGACCCTCATAGGGTTTTCAATGGCTGAGTGCTTCGGGATTGCCTTGGGAGTGGATTGCCAGGCCCTTCTCCCAACTTTTCATTATAGGTGAGCAGAATAATTCATTTTTTGGCCTACTTAAGGGAAAAAACACTCAAATTGAAATTCTTTTTGGATGTTGTAATTTCATCTATTTCAATATTTATTTGTATAATATAAAAAGATCTTGGCTGACTGAGGCTTATTAGGAGTTAGGCAAAGATATTACAAGTTAAAAACAGTCATCTCTTTGCTTAAAGAAGGTGTGAATCAGCAAGCTGAAGAGCTAAATTTTTCAATGGATTGGCTACTCTATTGTATCAGTCTGAGGAGTAATGTGCCCCACTTCAAACTCTGATAACAGACCAGAGGAGAGAAGGAGAAAATAGAAAAGATGGTGAGGGGGCATCTTTTGTCCTATATTTAAGACTTCTGTGGCTAACCTGATAAAGCAGATGAATGAAACCAGTCAAAATTCAGAAATCAAGAGGCTTTTCACCAAATGAAAAAAGATTCTAAGAGAGATGAGTTCTCATTATATAAGTTGATACATGTATTTTCAATGATGTGGGCATTTTGCCTTGCCCATCCTATCCCATAAGATCTCGGAAGCTAAACAGGGTCGGGCCTGGTTAGTACTTGGATGGGAAATGGCCTGGGAACACCATGTGCTATAGGCTTGGGAGACAGACCCGGCAATCCACTCCCCAAAATCAATCAGCCATTAAAAACCCTATGAACAGCAGAGAAGCACTGACAATAGTATTTCTCCTATTGTACATAGGGTCACTATGAGTCGGATACTGACTCAATGGCACCTAACAACAATGAGCTTATGAGAGATACAAGGGCTGGGATTTAGCTCAGTTGGTAGAGTGCCGTGCTGCAGCCTCTGAGGTCCCAAGTTCAATTCCCAGCACCGCAAAAATGGGAGAAGGACCTGGCAATCTACTCCCAAGGCAATCCCGAAACAGTCTGCCATTGAAAACCCTATGAGGGTTGCTATGAGTCAGATACCGACTCGACAGCACCTAACAACGAGAGATACAAAGCTCACATAGACTTTCTTTTTTATTTTTGTTCATTTATTATTATCATTGTTTGGTTTTTTTGAGACAGGATCTCACTTTGTAGACCAGAGTGGCCTCAAACTCACATTGATTGCAGCGCTTTTCACAATAGCAAGGATATGGAATCAACCAAAGTGCCCTTCAACAGAAGAATGGATAAAAAAACTATGGTATATATGCACAATAGAATACTATTCAGCAATCAAGAAAAATGAAATAAGGTCATTCGCAGCAAAATGGATGGAATTCGAGAAAATTATTTTGAGTGAACGAACACGAGCTCAGAAAGAGAAACAACACATGTTCTCACTCATATGAGGGAGCTGATTCAAAATTACAAGAAGGAAAAATCCTATTCAAAGATCGGATCATAATAAGGCAGGGGGAGATAAGAATGATGTCAATATAAATGGACTAGAAATCTCATGTAATTGTTCTAACAAGATAAAAACAAAGACCACTACAGGAACCCAAGGACATATAGAAAAATACTACTAAGTAAAAGTTAGAGAAGACTTAGATGGGAAACCTAGATGGGAAGGGTGGGAGCGGGGGAAGCATAGGGGAGGGTAAAGGGTAACCTATATGAATAATGTTTATCAAAATGCATATATGGAAGTGTCACAATGAAAAGCATGTCAAAATGAATCACATTAAGATGTACATTAAAAATTTCTAATAATAAAAAAAAAAACTCACGTTGATCCTCCTACCTCAGCTTCCTGAGTGCTGGGATTACAGGCATGTGCCACTGCAACTGGCTTTCACATAGACTTTCTTAATGGCGAAATTTTCATATAAATCAGAGCTCCACAAAGGTTGGGTCCAAATGTCTATTTTTTATATAATAAATTAGCAGATGAAAGAACTTCTTTAACATAACATTCCTGTTTTAATTAAACTGACATTTTTTAGGATGCCACATAATTTTATGTACATTATATTATATTTCTTTTTTTTTTTTTTTACCTTTATAACTACATGGAAAGCTGAGTATTCTTATTTTACACATGAGAAAGCACAGATTGAGTGACTGGCCCAAGAGCTCACAGATTGCATAGTAGTAGATCTGGATTTAGAATCCAGGTCTCCAAAATCACCTCCAATATTCTTTTTAGTATGTCACAGAAGGAAATGGGATAACTGGCTTTTTACCTTTAAGGCAGTTTCTAGATACACTTTAGGCTTCTTGATTGCTTTAAAAGAAATGGATGCAGGGATATTTGTTTTACATACCTATTTTGTTCATTGTATATGTCTTCAGCAATATGCAGATACTAAACACTAGATTGTATGTCTTTTTCTTTCAATAAGGTAGAAACACACTTCTTCAAGTGTCTGGACACCATATACTTGTTTGTTTGAGGTTCGTCAAGGGCATTATAAGTTGAACATGATGGTTGTACTCAGAATCCTAAAGATAGAACTGTGAATTGACTTGATATAAATAAAGGATTTCTTATATATTCTAAAATAAGGGAGAAGACACAAATGAATTAACTGAGTTATAAACTTTGATATTAGTGCAGCCCGACTCGACGGCACCTAACAACAACAACAACAACAACAACATTGCTCTCAGTAGAGAGAGACTTTAAAACCTTAGGAAAAATATCAAAACAATTATTTTCAAATTAGTTCCTAGCAATGTTATAATTATTGAGCATTTACTGCCTATGACCAGCTTACAAGTTGATACACTAAACATAGAATCTACCTCAGCCTCTATCCAGTGGAATATTATCTTTGCAATTTGATGATGAAATTTTCAAAAGCATTAATGATTAAGTTCTATAGAACTACATCTAGAGAACTTTAGATAAAGACTGCTTTCTCTAACCAATCATTCAATAAATATTTGAATAATCTTCATTATGCACAAAGCTTGATAGTAGTCATTGTACTACCTTCTCCATGGAAAAAGCTCAACATCATTTATTCAATAATGATTGAGTGAAGGAAACAGAAAAAGTCAAAGACATGGCATTTATTCAAAAGATGTTTCCCACCTCGTACACTAACTCATACCTAAAGAAATTATTTTTTAAAACACAAACTCTCCTTTTATTTTTATTTATTTATTTATTTATTTATTTATTTATTTATTTTTTGCTGTATTGGGGTTTGAACCCAGGGCCTTGCATTTGCATGCTTTGCAAGTGCTGGACCACTGAGCTGCATCCCCAGCCCTTTTTTTTTTTTTTTCTACTTTTTGAGACAGGGTCTCGCTAAATTACGCAGATTGCCTCTGGTCTTGAACTTTCAATCCTCCTGTCTCCGCCTCCCAAACCACTGGGATTACAGGTGTGAGCCACCCCGCCTGGCCTCTCCTTTTTATTTCTGTATTTGTCATGAAGTTACTCTCTGTGGACTCACAATGATTACCTTTGAACTAAGAGTTTAAGGTTCTGCTGGATTTACTCTGAGATCTTCCTCATGTCCTGAAGTGTTCCGTATCCAGGGAGGTAGTATGAAGTAGTGAGTGGTTCACTGTGTGGACTCTTAAGTGTCAGATAGCCTGCATCCGCAGATTAGCCTACTTCTTATCATGAGGAGATCTCTAGCAAATGATGTCTCAATTTCACATTTTTCTCCTTGGAAAAAATGGGCACAAGTATAGTATTTTCCTTATAGAGATATTTTGAGGATTAAACAAGATGATATAATTTACTATTCATGTGGCATCCAACACAACACTTTGCTAATAGCTAGTGCTCAATATAATCCCTAAGAGTATTTCAGATTTTGTAAAAATACTTTATTGATTTATTGTGCAATGCTGGGGATTAAACCCAGGGCTTTGTTCATGCTAGGCAAGTGCTCTACCACTGAACTACATTCCCAGCCTAGAAAAAACTTTAAAATCTAGAGCTAATTAACCTTCATATGTCCTTTTCAAAGGATCTGCTTCCATATGCTGCCTGACAGATGGCCCACCTACAAATGAGACACCAATAGCTTACCTATGATGAGTTAGCCAATTGGAGGTCAATGCTGTGTAGTATAGAATAGGATTGGCATAACTGAGAATGTGCAGTTACACACTGAAAGAGAGAGAGAGAGAGAGAGAGAGAGAGAGAGAGAGAGAGAGAGAAAATATACAAACTCTAGAAAGCCGTTTTCTGTGGGGCATGGTGTATTGAGATAAGATAAGCATGAGTCAGAAGACCTCAATTCTTAGTTCTGCACTTAGTACTTTGCCTCTTTAATTGATTTCTCAGTTATGTGCCCCAGGAGAATTACTTAAGTTATTCAAACCATTATTTTTCTCATCTGTGAAATTGGAATAAGTATGGCTAGTTTACTAAGTTTTTTTGTGATGTCAGTGATTGCACAGATTAGGAGCCCAGTAAGTACAATAAGGACTGCAGCCAGGTTCTGTGTATATTCATCCCTTTCACTTTTCCCAGGACTGTCTTGAGAAGAGAGTAGTAACAGCAAAAGTGGCAGGCAGGGCAGTCCTTCAACAACATTATGATGTGTGTGCTTGATACAAATTCGGTCACAAATAATCCTTTAGTCTACAAGGGGACCAGTAGGGAGGGGGTATGGAAATTGAGTCTGTTCCATTCCATAAGATGTGAAGAAGGGACTTGGTTTTCAAATTTGTACAAAGTTGCTCATTTTCCACCTCTGTTTTTGTACCACTTCCTTTCTATTTTTCCCATGTTCCCCAGATACTCAATGACTTCATATAGCTATGACCCCTTCACTGCAGTTCCCACTGTAGCCTACTTCACACCCACTAGGTTATCTTACACAATTTGATCCTGCCATGAAAATCCAAGTCTCCCTAGAGTCTCACTCCTTGAGGACTCTTCCAGGGAACAAATATTGATTGCACGAATAAATTCTAGCTAAGGTGTTGACAAGACCTTTCTTTAGTTAGACTGTCCATTGGTATTTTAACAGAAGTTTCCAGTGTTCCAACCCAAAGGAGTAAATAATGTGAGGATTTGAGGTATCAAGGCAAAGCTATGGTAGAGAAGCAGTTTGAAAACTGAGGGGATTTTTCAGCCCAGTACCTAGTATTTGCCTGTATACAATCGGAGGTGGCACTGAATGGAGATCAGGAAGCAGAACTTGTGTAAATTTAATGACCAATTCTTCCTGTGCCATATCAACCAGTCCACTTAAAGAGTCAACAAGAACTTTGGACCTTATACTAACACCCGCTCTGAGAGATTAAAGTCACATTTTGTGGTATAGGCAAAAGAGAACTTCCCAGAGATAGGGAAACTTGGCTTATAGTCCTGCCTTCACCACTAAATAGCTTTGTGGTGTTGGGAAAGTTGATTATGTGCTTAGACTTCAGTGAGTTCACTATGGCCTCAGAGACTGAATTAGAGAATCTTTCAAGTCTTTTTCAGCTCTAACCTTCTATGTTGCTTTTCTGCCCTGCAAACTGAATGGCCTGGCAGGAAACAAAAACAAAAACAAAAACAAGGATGGGGCTGGGGATATAGTTTAGGGGTAGAGAACTTGCCTAACATGCACAAGATCCTGGGTTCAATTCCCAATACTGAAAAGGGAGAAGAGAAGTAATGTGGAATGTGGGACTGCCTAAGAAAAGTTGGCTTACAAAGAGGCAGATTACATTAATAATGTAGGTGCTAGGGTCCCTCAAAACCTGAGTTTTGGTAGTAAATTTATACAAACTACTTAGTCTCAATTTCCTATATTGAAAGAGGAATACCAAAACCTGTGTTGTAATGTTGATGAGATGATAAAATAGCTAAATCATATAAAATCATTAAGCACAGTGCCTGATACCTAGTTAGTCCCCAGTACTTGGTGATGGTATTACTCATCCTAGCTCTGTTATTAAATTTGTTCTAGTTCCTGGCCAAGTCATTTACTTCAATGATTGCCTTAAATTTTTTGGTCCAATCAGAGAATTTGTTGATAGGTGCCATCAACTCAGGTCCAACTCACAGTGACCCTATGGACTACAGAACAAAACACTCCCCGACTCTATGACAGGCACACAATCTTCTTTATGTTTAAGCCCATTATTGCAGCTACTGTGTCAATCCACATAGTTGAACGTCTTCCTTTTTTTTTTTTTTTTTCTTTTCTCCCAAACATGATGTCCTTCTCCAGGGATTGGTCCCTCCTGACAACATGTCCAAAATACATAAGACAGTCTAGCCATCCTTGCTTCCAAGGAACACTCTGGTTATACTTCTTTTAGGACAAATCTTTTGGTTCTTTTGGCAGTGCATGGTATATTCAATATTTGCCTCCAGCACTATAATTAAAAAGCATCAATTCCTTTCCTGTCTCCTTTATTCAATGTTCATCTTTCACAACTATATTACATGACTGAAAATACCATGGCATAAGTCAGACACCCTTTCGTCTTCAGTGTGACATCTTTACTTTTCAACACTTTAAAAAGGTCTTTTGCAACAAATTTTTCAAGCAATGCATCTTTTGACTTTTTGCCTGCTGCTTTTGTGGATATGTTGTGGGTATTGATTGTAGAACCAAGTAAAGCAAAATCTTGGACAGCCTCAATCTTTTCTCCATTTGTCATGAAGTTGTATACTGACCCAGTTTGAAGATTTTTGTTTTGTTGATGTTGAGGTGCAATCCATAATGAAGGCTGTGTTCTTTGATCTTCGTCAGTAAATATTTCAAATCCTCTTCACTTTCAGCAGGCAGAGTTGTGTCATTGCATAATACAGGTTGTTAATGTTGTTGTTGCTGTTGCTAGGTGCCGTTGACTCATAGTGACCCTACATACAACAGACAAAACATTATTGTTGTGCTTCTTTGCTATTCATAGGGTTTTAAATGGCTGTTTTGGGGGGAGTGGGTTGCCAGGTCCTTCTCCCAAGCCTACAGCACCTGGTGTTCCCAGGCGGTTTCCCATCCAAGTACTAACCAGGCCCAACCCACCTGTTCTTGACTCAGGTCATACCTTGGCTCTTGTACACTGTTTTAATTTTCTTCAGTTTTAGTTTCAACCTGCATATGAGCACTTGATGGTCAGATTCACAATCAGCACTTGGTCTTGTTCTGACTTTTGATATTGAGCTTTTCCAACGTCTGTTTCCACAAATTGTAGTTAATTTTGTTCCTGTATGTTCCATCTGGTGAATTCCATGTGTATAGTCATCATATATGTTGGTGAAAAAATGTATTTACAATGAAAACGTCATTGGTCTGACAAAATTCTATCATGCGATCTCTAGCATCATTCTGTCACCAAGCCATATTTTCAAACTACTGAGACTTCTTTGTTTCCAATTTTTATATTCCAGTCACCAGTAATGATCAGTACATCCTGATTGCATGTTCAATCTATTTCAGATTGCAGAAGCTGGTAGAAGTCTTCCCTATCTTCATTTGTGGCCTTAGTGGTGGGTGCGTTAATTTGAATAAAAGTCACATTAACTGAACTTCCTTGTAGGTGTATGTACGTTATTCTATCACTGACAGCATTGTACTTCAGGACAGATCTTGAGATATCTTTTTTGATGGTGAATGCAGCTCCATTTATCTTTAATGTGTTAGTCTTGGTATAGTAACCCATGTGATTATCTGATTCAAAATGGTCAATTCCAGTCCAGTTTAGCTCACTGATACCTAGAATGTTGATATTTGTGTGCTCCATTTCACTTTTGATGATTTCTAATTTTCCTAGACTCATACTATGTACATTCCAAGTTCCAATTTTTTTTTTTTTTTTTTTTTTGTGTGTGTGTGTGTGTGGTGGTACTGAGGGTTGGACCCAGGGCCTCGCACTTGCATGCTTTGCAAGTGCTGGAACTAAGCTGCACCCCCAGCCGTTTTTTACTTTTTGAGACAGGGTCTTGCTAAATTACGCAGACTGTCTCTGGTCTCGAACTTGCGATCCTTCTGCCTCCGCCTCTGGAACTGCTGGGATTACAGGCATGCACCACCGTGCCCAGTCCTCGAGTGCTAATTATTAGTGGATGTTTACAGTTGTTCCTTCTTACTTTGAGTCATGCCACATCAGCAGATGGAGGTCCCTGGAGCTTTACTTTATTCCCATCATTAAGATAGACTCTACTTTGAGGGGGCTGGGATTTAGCTCAGTGGGTAGAGCGCTGCGCTGCAGTCTCTGAGGACCCGAGTTCAATTCCCAGCACCCCAAAAATGGGAGAAGGGCCTGGCAATCCACTCCCAAGGCAATCCCGAAATAGTTAGCCATTGAAAACCCTATGAGGGTCGCTATGAGTCAGATACCGACTAGATGGCACCTAACAACAACAACAACAACTACTTTGAGGAGGCAATTCTTTTCTAGTTGTCTTTTGAGTGCCTTCAAACTTGGGGGGCTCATTTTCTAGTACTACATCTGACAGTGTTTCTCTAGAATAGGGTTACATTATTTCCAAGGTATTTTCTGTTTCTGATTTATTTATTTATTTATTTATTTACCTACACACGGTCTTACTATGTAGCCCAGGATACCCTCAAACTCCTGATCCTCCTGTCTCTGTCCCCCAAGTGTTGGGATTAAAGGCATGTACCACCATGCCTGGATCCATTGCTATCTTTCAATCTGTCCTTTTTTTTTTTTTTTTTTTTTTTTGTGGTACTGGAGGTTGGACCCAAGGCCTCAGGCCTGCATGCTTTGCAAGTCCTGGACCACTGAGCTGCACCCCCAGTTAATTTTTTTTTTTTTTACTTTTTGAGACAGGGTCTCACTAAGTTATGCAGACTGCCTCTGGTCTCGAACTTGCCCTCCTGCCTCCATCTCCCGAACCGCTGTGATTACAGGCGTGCACCACTGCACCCGGGTCAATCTTTCCTTTTTATTTTATTTTATTTTTTGTGATATTGGGGATTGAACACAGGACCTAAAACATGCTTTCCAAGTATCCCACAATTGAGCTGCACCCCTGGCCCATTTTTTACTTTGTATTTTGAGACAGAGTCTGGCTAAGCCACATGAGGTGCCTCTGTCCTCAAACCTGTGATCCTCCTTCCTCTGCCTCCTGAGTTCCTGGAATTACAGGTGTGCGCCACTGCACCCAGCTAGTCAATCTTTCTTTTTAAGATAATGTTTTTGATAAAACTTTTATTTTAGAAATCTTGTCAGTTTTGAATTTAATAGCTCACTTGTCCCTCTCATGGATACAGAATAGTTTCCCAGAAAGATTTCCAAATCTGATTTACTCCCAAAGTGTGTGGGAGGGTTATTCCTGGTTACTAGTATATAAAAGTTGTACAGTTTTAATCTTAAAACTCTTGTTGCCATAAATCCACTCCAAGTAACATAAGATTTTACATTTTTAGATGTCTGGGCCTCAGGCTACTGGACAGTTCTAGAAGTCGTTAGCACTACATATTGGTAATGTGTGGCAGCGCTTTGGGCCCCTAAGACACTTGGCTGGATAAGTAAATCGTCATATTCACCCAAGGGTAATAATTAGATTAAATATAAAATATACTGCATGACCTAGATCACTAGCATCATTTTCTTATTATTGAAGAGTTCAGCTCTGCCTTTGAGTCCAAAGACACTATCAAAACTATTCTTAAATCCCATATTTGAAAATCTAGTTTCTGGATCACCTCAGGTGGTCTGTATCAATCAGGGGACAAAATCCATAGTAGTTCTTTTTGTTTTGTTCTTTGATATAAGGTCATGCTCTGTAGCCTAGGCTGTCCTTAAACCTGCAATTCTCCAGCCTCAATCTCCCAAGGGCTAGAATTATAAGCATGTGCCACAATGCCTGGCTCATACTAGTTCTTTAAACAGAGATAGTTTAATGTAAATAATTGTTAACTAGCTATAAAAATAATGTAAGATATTAACTAAGGATCTGAAAGGGTAAAAAACATCTGTAATGGATGATGAGGTAAATCTGCTGGAAGCATCTATAACCTATAGGGCTGAAAAAAAGGAAACAGTTGGAATTATTAAAACTCAGAAACTTAGAGAAGAGGCTCTCATTAACAATTCTGTATACCCAATTGTTTCTGTTCAAATGATCAATGTGGTTTCTGACTCCTGGCTATAGTATGGTTGGTACAGCAAAATACAAGAGTCACAGTGTTCTATATTCTTTGCAAAAGTTGGTATTTTTCATCTCTTTCATTTTAACCATGCTGATGGGATTGAAGAGCAATTATAGCACTTTGGTTTTAGTTTGTATTTAATTGATCAGTAATGAAGTCAAACACTTTTCCATTTGTTTTCAGGGTTGTTTGGAAATACTTTTTTTTTTTTGTGAAGTATTTAGTCAAGCCTTTTGCTCATCTTTCTTATTGATTTGTAAGAGTTCTTTGTATATTTTGGGCATGACTTTGTTACCTATATCATCCCAGCTCTCTCTCAGTAATGCCCAAGCAGCCGTGGTAGTTCACAGTATACTTCCTTTGATTAATGAAACCTAGAAAGAATCAGTTTTGACAGTTGTAAAGGAGGAAATTTGAGACAAATAAATTAGAACATAAATAAATGATTAAAATAAAGGGCCCTAAGGACTGAGCTGTGTCATTCTTTTGTAGTATCTCAACATATGCTAGAATAGTATAGTCGAGGCTTTGTAACTTTCCTTATTATAAGAAGGTGGGAATTTTTGCATCTTATATATGCATTTATTTGTTTATTCCACAAGTCTCTTTGAGCATGTATTTACTGAACATTAACTATATGCAGGGGCTGGGATTTAGCTCAGTTGGTAGAGCACTGCGCTGCAGTCTCTGAGGTCCTGAGTTCAATTCCCAGCACCGCAAAAATGGGAGAAGGACCTGGCAATCCACTCCCAAGGCAATCCCGAAACAGTCAGCCATTGAAAACCCTATGAGGGTCGCTATGAGTCGGATACCGACTCGACGGCACGTAACAACAACAACAACAACAACTATATGCAAGGAACTGGGTCAGGGGAGTCAGCTGGCTTCATTCTACAGTACTAGAACTCAGTTTGGGGGATTTATACATATTGTCATTGTAATACAAGAATCTTGAAGATAGATTTTTAAAATTCTGTAGGAACCCAGAACTTTTTTGAAAACTGAACAATCTCTCACAAACTGAGGCCAGTGAATAACATTACCTGAAAAAGTCCCGTGAAAATTATAGAAATGTCTTCTTGATTTTATTGACTCATGTTTTTATTCATTAATTTATCAAATCAAATATCTATTAGGCACATTATAGGGAAATTAATGTCGTAGGTCTTTTCTTCTGCATACTCATCCTAAGTAGTATCATTCACTTCCATGGCTCCAGTTACGAACTATATATATGCTGAATATTCCCCACATCTATTTCTAGAGACTTTCAGAATCTTAGACCCAAATATCTACCTGTCTAATGAATATTGCTGCTTGGATATCTCAAGGCACCTGACATAAAATGTTTCAAAACTTAACTCATCCTCTTTCCTCAACAAATCGTTTTTGCCTCATGTGTCCTCTTTCAATGTATGACATGGACATCTCCTGTTGTCCAAGAAAAATACATATAAATCTTCCTCCATACCTTTCTTTCATCCACTCTCCCACCATATCCTATCAATCACCAATATTTTTTATAAGTCGACAGATAAGATTGTGTGTATTTATCATGGGCATGATATTTGAAGTACATACACATTGTGCAATGATGTAATTTAACTAATATAGGCATTACCTCACATAGTTATTTTGTGGTGAGAACACAACATTACTCTTTTAGCATTTTTCAAAAGTACAATATATTGTTATTAACTGTAATCCACAGCCTGTAGCTGTACCACTGTGATGTCTAATCCTGTCAGATCTCGGAAGCTAAGCAGGATTGGGCCTGTTTAGTACTTGGATGGAAGACCACCTGGGAATACCAGGTGCTGTAGGCTTGGGAGAAGGACTTGGCAACCCACTCCCCAAAAAACAATCAGCCATTGAAAACCCTATGAATAGCAGAGAAGCACTAACAATAGTATTTTGCCTTTTGAACATAGGGTTGCTATGAGTCGGATAGCTACTTGATGGCACCTAACAACAACAACAACAACAACAACAGCAACAACAACATGTTATATAGGAGAATCACTAATACCTTACAATTCAGCTTTTTATATAAAATGTTTCTCTAATTAGCCTATTCTTTCTTATGATTAATACTATAACCCCTACCACTGACATTTCTTGCCTTGTTCTTCTAATTTCTCATCTTGCTTTGAGTCTTTGTAGTCTCCAATCTAATCACTCCCATTTGTAAAAACCTTTAAGACTTCTCTTTGTTTGGGTAAAATCCAAATTCCTTAATATGGTTTATAAAATCCCCTATAACCTGTTCCTGTTGCATCTCTGGCATCACACCTCACTGTACTTCCTCTGCCATTTACTCCTACTAATCTTTCAGGTCTCACCAAGTGTTACTTCCCTTGGAGGTGCCTTTCCTGACCCTCAAATCTGGGTTTGATGCACTCCTTCACTACTCTCTTACTTCCCTTTTCTCTCAAGCCAGAGCTTTTATTTTGTTAGCTGTAGTAATTCTACCAAAAAGTCACAATTATTTGTTATAATAATTACTATATTTCCGTATTTGTAGAGAGATACATGTTTCCTGTGACCATATGAGTAGAAATAAAGAGTTTGGAAGGAAATTTCTAAAAATAATGAATGTATTTCTTCTTATAACTCAAGGATAGACATTCCTACAGTTGTGTAAGAATTCTTTTTACTCAATTTACCAAATATGTCAAGTCCTTAAAAAGGAAATGTCTGGGCACAATGCCATGGCACATATGCACACTTGGAATTGTGTATAAATCCAAAATCTGCCTTATTTACTTAGATGTTTTAAATGAGCTACTGTTCATGATGAAATTGTGTTAAAAGCTTATCTGCCAAGATGAACAATGATTGAGAGTTACTATCCTTAAGGATGCACTCCAGAAATGACTGACTAGAGTTTACTTTGAAATATTATCTTACTTACTATTATCATTAATGTTAAATTTGATTCAATAAATTCATTCATTTCCTAGGGATATTTGTGAGAGAGGGACCCATCTTGACAAACAAATTATCTGTCTTTTTTTATATATTTTTTTCACCTTCAAGAACACAATATTGATTAGAAAGCAGCAAAGGCCTATTTATTCTTTTATTTATTTTTTGTAGTACTTAAGGGCTGAATCCAGGGCCTTTAACATATTTTGCAAGTGCTCTACCACTGAGTTGCACTCCCTGCCCCTTTTTTATTTTTTATCTTGAGACAGGGTCTCACTAAGCTATACAGGCTACCTCTGGCCTCAAATTTGCACCCTCCTTCTCCCAAGGTGCTGGGATCACAGGCATGTGCCACTGTGCTCTGCCAAAGCCTATTTTAAAAGAACCATCAAATCTTTCTCATGCTCTCTCTCTCTTGCTTTTTTTTTTTTTTTTTTTTTTTTTGAGGCAAAGTTCTCACTATGTTGCCAAAATTGGCCTTGAACTACTAAATTCAAAGCAATCCTCCTGCCTTAGCCTCCCAAGTAGGTGGACTACAGGACACCCCTCCACCATGCCCAGATTCAAGTTTTTATAATCATTCTCAAATCCTCTTAAATTATATGAAGTGATAATAATAATATTTCCAAATTAACTCAGAGTTTTAAGAATACTGCTATCTTGGATTAAGAATCAAGTGGTATGAGCCGGGCATGGTGGCGCACGCCTGTAATCCCAGTGGCTCAGGAGACAGAGGCAAGAGGGTCACAAGTTCAAGATCATAAGCAGTCTGTGTAACTTAGTGAGACCCTGTCTCAAAAAGTAAAAATAAAAAAATGGGCTGGGGGTGCAGCTCAGTGGTCCAGCACTTGCAAAGTATGCAAGCGCGAGGCCCTGGGGTCAACCCCCAGTACAGCAAAAAAAAAAAAGGAATCCAGTGGTATTATGTGAAAATGTTCTTTCTCTTCTTGACAAAAAATAAAGTGTTTTGGTTTAATAAACTAATTGAACTGAATAGGTCTAATTGCTTTGGGCCATTAAAGTTATAGGATCTATAGGTGCCATAACCCCACTTAAATTTTAACTAGCCTATTGAGTTATTCCCCCAGAAGATGGATCCATCCAGAGGCCCTAGTTAAACCTAATATACACATCTTACTAGAGCAAGACATGAGGAAAGTAAACACAATGTCTTAAAATTCTCTGAGATTGAAATTTGTACTCCAGATAGTGAAATAGTTAGAAACTATTTAAGTAGAATTGTATTCTACTACACATTGACAGCAAAAACCCAAACAAACAAACAAACAAACAAATCTTAGTAATGTTGGATGGGGTGATTATTACATTAGGAATACATTTTAAATTTATGTTATGTTAATGCTCAAAGATTACTCAAGGGATCTTTTATTCTTTTGAATGATATGTAAATGTTCAACCACAAATGTATGGGAAAAACTGATTCCATTTCAAGGTCAAGGTTAGGATGGTTAAATGAATGTTTTAGAAAAAAGAAATACATGATAGAAGGAATGCAACTTTTAGAAAATTTCTCCTATCATCTATTGCCTATCATATGTTGCCTATTTCTCCTATAATGCATAAATCTACTGAATATTCAATATATTTTTCTTGACAGACTTACTGGCAGGATGAATGAATGAATTGTACTCATTTAAGTCTTGCCCCCTACGCTTATACAAACTCTGAATTAATAGTAATTATTTTCTGAGCCTCCACCCAAATTTTAGATGATTTTGCTCTCATGTTTTGGCAGCTGCAATGGTTTTTAAAGTGCTTAATTAAGAATGATTTGTTAAAGATTATTATCTCTTCAAATAATTTCCTTCCCCTTTCATATCTTTAAGCTATCTTTATACTTTCTAAAACTCATGCTGTTTTTCATTCCCCAGGCTAGTTTTTATTTAATAATAAAAGAGAACAAATTTTTTCTCTCTGCCTTTTAATAAATATGACACTTTCTCCTATCCTTTCCTTGATTCTTTCCAAATCAACAGTGGTTGCCATAAGTGACGGTTGGGAGACAAGATGCCAAGTGCAGTGGCTAAATTTAAAGAGCAGTGTTTGCACCTGTCGTTAACTGGCAATGACCATACTACCACCCACAATTTCCTCCACCCCCACCTCCCATCAACTGCAACCCATAACCTAGAATCCTTGTATTCATGTGTAAATATGTACTGATAAAGATTAAACACTTTATATCAAAATTCAAAAGAAATATAGCATTTTGACAATGTATTAGTTTAGTTTCAGAGGAGCTGAAATTTGGGCTAACGTAATATAATATAAAGATGTATTTGACCTTGAAGTAGGCAGACTCATGTGGCTAGGTATCACCTCAAAATGATTTTCTAAAGACTGCCGTACTTAGTGAAATTCTTTTAGACATCAGGGTTGAAGGCTCCTATAAATGTGTTGTGCAAAAGAGACAATCTAAAGAGTAATTGATTTGTCTATAGTTAGCTTCAATTAATTTGCGGTTGGCAACTCCAACCTAGTAGAGCCCTGGGAGGAATATAGTAATATAAACAATTATGATACAGAATACACCTGAAATTGTGAGTGAAGGGGACTGTGGCACAGCCAGCCAAACTAGCCTGACCAAACAGATGTAATAGTCATGGACTGTGACAGATCTCACAGTTAGGCCAGGTCAGATCCAGTACTGAGTAACTCTGATGGAAAATCAAACAACAAATATGACAGTATGCAAGAGGAGAGTTTAGTTTTACCTAGAGCTTACTCTTAGAGAATTTGAGCTAGTATTCAAAAGAAGAATAGGACAGGTGGTTACAAGGACAGAAGGAGCAAAAAGTTGGAGGTTGAGGCCAGGCACAGTGATGCACACCTGTAATCTGAGTGACTTGGGAGGCAGAGGCAGGATGATCCCAAGTTTGAGGCCCAGGGCAGACTGCATAACTTAGCAAGACCTGACTCAAAATAAAAAATAAAAAGAATGGGCTTGGGGTGCAGCCTGGTGGTAGAGCACTTGCAAAGTATCTATAAGGTCCTGGGTTCAATCACAAACTACCAAAAATAAAGAAATTATTAGTTAATTAATTAATTTGGAGTTTGGTTTTAGAGAATGTTCAGGGGATGCAGAGATATCTGCAGAAGAGATTGCTTACAGAGGCTAGCCACTTTACCAATTGGAATTCTGTTGTAGTTCAGTCCTGTTGGAGAAAGTTCTTATGATCTTTTGGCACTTTTGAGTACTCTGGAATGGATGGTGTTAGGTTTCATAAGCATGTGAGCTGAACTCCTATGCACTTAGGAGGTGTATAAAATTAGTGTCTTCCCCTTTGAATCACTTTAGATAGAGATAAAAGAGTTCCTATATCCAAAAGTCTGCTAAATAGCAAAGGCCACAGGCCTCCATGACTCAATCCAATACAAAAAAGACAGCTATAAATTTTTCTGCCGACCTCTCTGTAGTGTGGCTGTTTCCTCCTGGTTGGATGTAACTATTATTGTTTTAAAGAAAAACAGCTGTGATGACCTACAGGCCACCTTGGCCAGCAGTCTTAACTACACAGCTAATAGTTGGGCCTATAATGATGGAGGGTTTGGGCATTCTTTCATGGAGGAAGGGGGAGACTCAGGAGACCCTCATGAGGCCTTCACGAGATCAGGGCTACTGGCATTTCCTCATGGAGGCAGGCGGGGGTGGGGAGGGGTGGGGGATGGAAGAGAGCCTTCATGAGAGGAGATCCTTCCCCCAATATTCCTCCCTACCACTATGTAAGAGGCAAAATGTTGATTGTGTGGAGGAGAAACTTTTCAGTGCTGTATAGGTGGCATCCATGCTGTAAGTAATCCCAATAAACTCATTGGTTTGTCAACTCAATGTTTCCTTGGGGTTCTGCTCTCGACAGAAAAGACTTGCAGATTGGATGTTCCTGACCTAAAATATTAAATCACAGGGTCACTGAGTTATAAAATATGGGATCCATCATCCTTTGGAGACTAGGACATGAGCCTCTTGCCACACAAATATTTTTAAGAGGACTATGTAAATATATCTCTCATCTCCAGTGGGTCTATGTTAGAGTAGAGAGAGTGGGGGAGGAAGAAAAATAAAAATGGAGGAGAAAAAGTGTGTGTTTTAAAGAAGTAAGAATAGACTGGAAAACATATGTATTGGAGTATAAGAGTAGTTGAGCTCTTCTCAGCTATACCAACTAGAAATACTTATGATCCAGAAAAGCTGACAGAGGTAAGGAGAGAAAAGATTACAGATACTACGAAGTCATAGGAACATGAGAGGTGGTGATGGAGAGGTGACTTCAGATGGATAGGTGTAGAGAAGTGAGAATAATGACATCTGGAAAGAATGACGCCAAAATAGCCAGCAAACAGGTCTAGGCTGTGGTTCATGATAAATATTTGAAGGCTACACCTTTTCCTTTTGTTTTCCTCTTTCATATACTTTTTCCTGTTCTTTTAGAACTGTTGATCTCACTTGAATAATAATTCGCATTATCAGTGACCTATGAAACACAAACCCCTGACCTTTGAGTAGATTCCTTTTATGTTTCCTTGTTCATGTCAACAAACTTTGTGCATCACCTACCCAACCTACCTGTTCTGGAATGCTTAGGCAAATACTCTACTGAGTCACATTTGAGAGCTGACTTCAGTGTGCATTTTAGTAGGACAACTAGTTAAGATTTCATACTCCAGGCACTCACAAAAGTGCCTGGTTGCTCGAATTCTCTAAGAGTAAGCTCTAGGTAAAACTAAACTCTCCTCTTGCATACTGTCATATTTGTTGTTTGATTTTCCATCAGAGTTACTCAGTGCTACTTAGTGCTAGTTTTAAAAAAAAAGATCAACCAGTTTTTAAGGATAGGCACAGAAACAGTTCTGCAACCGTGTGAGTTTTAATAGCTTTTAAATAATTAAAAAAAAAATAACATGCAGGTGAGAAGAACTTTAACCACTCAAAAGAGTAGCTATCCCTTAAAACTTCCCAGAGGTAATATGTTTTCTTATTTATTCTCCCAGAAATCAGTATCTCAATTATACATGTTACTTTGAAAAATGTAAGAATATAGATATTACACTACATATAATCCTCTTAAAAGTATAGATAATTCTTGCTTTTATGGGCTTTTTTATTTCTATCTTTTCCTTTCTTAAAAAACAGGGTCTCACTACATAGCCCAAGCTGGGTTTGAACTCATGGTCCTCCGGCCTCTGCCTTTTGAGTGTAAGAATTATAGGACTGTACCCACCATGCCCGACTCATGGATAATTCATTTTTTAAGTGGTTGCATAATATTCTGTTACAAGGTTAATGTCTAATTTATTTAACCAATCCTCTACTGGAAGATATTGAAGCTTTCTTCAATTTCTTACAAAAATAATGTCTTTTAAATTTTTTTGTGGTTATACTGCCATCCTTTATAAAGGTACTATTTCTAGAATGATCAGCATTGTCTCTGGCTATTGTTGTTGTTAGGTGCCGTCAAGTTATGTCCAACTCATCATGACCCTCATGGAGTTTTTAATGGCTGATTGTTTCGGAATTGCCTTGGGAGTGGATTGCCACGTCCTTCTCCCATTTTTGCAATGCTGGGAATCGAACCCTGGACCTCAGAGACTGCAGAGTGGCACTCTACCAACTGAGCTAAATCCTACCTCCTCTCTGGCATATAAGAGTTATTTAATGAATGTTAATTTTTTAGGTACAAAGATTACTTCCTGTTGAGCTGTGTACACTTTCTCCTTGTCAGACATAGCCAACCAGCTTATATATATCCTTTGCAGCTATGGAAAATGTTTCTCTTTGAGAAGACAACCGATATTTGTTTAGAGTAATTGCTAACCCTGCATTATAAGAATACAGTTTAGTCAGACAATCTCAACTTACACAGCCTACCTCAGGTGCGTCAGTGGTTTTATCCTGGTAGATAAGACACATTTTGGTAAATAGGAAGAAAAATTTTCAGGTCCGTATACTTAAAAAAAAACACAAAAAACTAGTGTGGCTCTTTTGCAAATGCATAGAACAAGATCTCAGTACAGCAAGATGCACATTTAATTTCCATATTTGGAAAAATAGGGGAAAGGCTAGTCTAGTAAAATTTCTCTGATTGTCCAGTAGGGACAGAAGGAACAATCTTGGCTCATAACCAGATTTGCCAAAGGCATGGAAAACAAAAATAAAACTAGACTCCATAGTGATCTGAGTAAGAAGCTACGGTGCAGTGAGAGAGATGGGGAAAATGGCATAGCGCAGATAAATACCTAAAATGCTGTTGGGATAAATATAGATGGGTAGAAAGTGATTGTAAGTAAAGTTGTTGCAGACATGTGGATTTCCAAGTAGGGGGATTATTCTGTGCAGCTGTTGAATGAGGCGCTCATTCCTGAGCTCTCAGGTTCCATTTGTTGGGCAATAAAGCTTTTTTTGGGTGAGTGGCATGATGGTCTCACGTGGAAAAGCCCATTCTCTTTCTGTTCTTGGCAAGGGCCTAAGAATTAAACCAAAAGTTCCATTTCACTAGTTAGCTATTCTTGGCCAAGAAAGTACCATTTCAGTCAAACTTTAAAGATTATTGTTAACACAAGTGATAAAAAAATTTTTATTGTTGTTTTGACTCAACCTAAGGCTACACCACAAAGACATTTTCCAAAACTTAGGATACTTTTTGTATTTGCTTTCAAAATGTTTTTCTGCATCAGATTTTAAAAGGACGCATGAGAATTAATCAGCTCACTGTAATAAACAGGTAGCAAGGAAGACTTCTTTTAAGGAAATTCAGGAACCCCAAATCTCCATTCTTACACCTCACACAATGAACCCTCATTGTGAACTTGTTTCTTGTGGTTAGTATTTTCAGGAGAAAGTGATTGAGTTATTTCACAGCGTATTCTAGTGAATATATTAGCAAAATTATGAAACTTCATTAAAATAATTGTCATGATTTTTATTACATTGCCAACTTGTTCCGTTTCAATAATTCAATAGAGGCACACAGGTTAAGAATGATAAGAAATAGTGTTGCTTCTGGAGAGTGTGAGAATATCTGTATAAAAGTACTATTAAAGTTAATATATGAAATGTGTGCAGTTCTGTTAATTCACTCTGATGGCATATACTCATTCTGGGACTTTGATATTATAACCATTTTATTCCTCCCATATTATGCTACACATCACAGTCATTAGATCACTTTATGATGTAGGGTTAATTTCAACGTATCCAAATACTATCAGTTTTGAATGCTGACTCTGCGCACGTCGTTGAAAGCCACAGGACACCTAGTTAATGTTACCAATTTGGTGCTTGTTTAGCCAACTTAGAACATTCAGAACTGAACTTAGAGCAAAGCTCTGTGCAAATACTCTTATCTGTTGCTCTTGTTACCCTTACTATAGCTCTATCCTTGATGATTAGCTAAATCGAACATGTCGTCTCTTATTGCTTTATTCTGAGTGGCTCGGGTGCCAATTACCGATTCCCTAGAATTTGCGGGTAATTGACTATGTCCCACAATAGGTAACTCTGGAAGTGACAGGCAGCCTCAAGTGTGGTTCTCCCGCCTGTCGATTGGGCTTTGCAGGAAGCCCCGCCTCACCAACTCAGACAATGGCGGCAGTTGGCCCGGCGTCGTTGAGTGGCGGGTCTCAGCTCCTCCCCAGCCGTCCGCTGCGCTGCCTGGGTCGGCGCCGTTTCCAGTTGAGAGATGGCGGCCGCCGCAGGTAGATCGCTGTTGCTGCTCCTCTGCTCCCGGGGCGGCGGCGGGGGCGCCGGCGGCTGCGGGGCACTGACTGCCAGCTGCTTCCCTGGGCTGGGTGTCAGCCGCCACCGGCAGCAGCACCACCACCACCGGACGGTGAGCGAGCGCGCCCGGCGGCTCTGGGGAGGGCGGGGCGGTGCTGGAGTGTGGGTGCAGCTGGCGGGCAGGCCGCCGGGGTAGCAGACGAGTTATCTCAACTCCCGGCAGCTCCCGAGGTTGCTGGGTACCGAGGAGCCGCCGTGCCCTTCAGGCGCCTGCCGCGGCAACCAGGAAGGGAGGGCGGGCGGGAGGAAGCCAAGAGGAGGAGGAGGGGCGACGGCGGGGATGTTCCTGCAGGACTGGGGACACCAGGGCGGGGAAGGGACAGGACTTGAACCTCTGCCTGACCCGCCTCCATCTCGGTCCCTCCCTCCTCCTTTCCCAGTAGATTTGCCCCAGTGCCCCCAAACTGAGCCCTGTGCAAGTTGTCCCTTTCCCTCCTCGGGGCTGATTGGGGTGTCCTGAGTTGCCGCGGATGCCTGGTGTATGTGTCATGAGAGTGGCAGTGCCATGCTTTTGGGAACTGTCTCCGGAGAGCAGCTCAGGGCTGGGAGCTACTCCCTCGTCCTCTCTCGGCCCTATGGGCCAGAAGGAAAATCAAACTTTATCCCCTTCTCTGACTTCCTGCATATGTTGCTGGGAAACCAGCTTCCTCGAGATGAATGCTGCATTGCTTTAGGAGGCAATCCCATCCCCTCTGGTTTTTAAAGGTCCTCGGTGGTCCTTTCGGAGGGCTGGTTTATAACCTGCCCTCGTCCTTCTTCAGAAGGAAGGGTGGGCAGCAAGCAAAGGAGGAGCGAATATGACAAGTTCACAGAGGCTGAGATTTGGTGATTGTATTAACCAGTTATTGCTGGCAATGAAAGGGAGTTTCTGTTTGAACAGCCTTGGGGTGTGTTGGGGGTAGGGAGGAGGAGAGAGAATTCTTTCTTCACTTATAAGAGATCAACTTGGCATAGAATTCTTGACCTAACAAGGCAGCAGGTCCCCTTCCTTTGGACTTTCAAGACCCATATATGTAGGTCTTTGGCCAACTCTGAGTGAACGAATGTAGGTTTTATTTCCTAGGGCCAAGTTGCATAGTGTGGTAATGAAAGTATCACTGCAGACAGCCTGATAGGAGAAACTAGTGCCTTCAGTGCTCAGCAGACACATCACCTGGCTTGTTCTGATCATACAGCTCTTAAAAGGAAACAACTGGAGGTTTTCAGAGAGGATATCCTGAGATCTATGATAGCATAAAA
Organism: Pedetes capensis; assembly: GCA_007922755.1. Classification (NCBI taxonomy): domain Eukaryota; kingdom Metazoa; phylum Chordata; class Mammalia; order Rodentia; family Pedetidae; genus Pedetes; species Pedetes capensis. The sequence goes on from VMDO01006419.1 coordinate 96,768, forward strand.
TTGTCTGAAAGAGCTACGAAAAGAACTGATGCTCTGCAAATACAAGATAATGTTGCTAATATTAGTCATAGTTATGGACTCTTTCCTCATTCTTGTGAGAAAATTGTACTTTTTCATATTTGGCATACTGACATTGCTTTGCTGAAGCTTTTGGGTGAGAACCAAGCTTTTCTATAGTTCAGTTCAGATCTGCATGTTTCATAGCTTCCAGTGGTGTGTTTTGTTCCCTTAAAAACATAATGCCACCCAAAAATCTGATAGCAAGCCTCCCTTCCCCAAACTATTTTAAAACTTCCTTGTTGTTAGGTGCCGTCAAGTCGGTATCCGACTCATAGTGACCCTCATAGGGTTTTCAATGGCTGACTGTTTCGGGATTGCCTTGGGAGTGGATTGCCAGGCCCTTCTCCCATTTTTGCGGTGCTGGGAATTGAACTCGGGACCTCAGAGACTGCAGCGCAGCGCTCTACCCACTGAGCTAAATCCCAGTCTAAGTCGTCTTTATCTTTGTTTTGTGATAAGACATCTTCTGACTTTGCAAAGTGAGTTTTTAATACTGAGTGTGGTTTTTAGAAATTTGTGCCTCATGTATTTTTCACTATGCAGATCCATCAGTCTGTGAGTGTCTTGTGGGGCTACTTCATGTAAGTGTTCTGGTGCTAGTCTGGGGTGGGTAAAAGTGATGTGCTGAATTGGTAACTGAAAGCATAATTAGAGTGAAGTGTTACTTCTGAAGGGCAGAAATGTTGTCATGGGAATGGTGACTTGTAAATGAACTTAGAATTCTAAGATTTTGAAAAAAGTTGAACCACATTATTTAAAATATGTGAATAGTTTATTTTTCTACGATTGCTCTGAAGCTATCATGTGGATAGGTGTCTCCATCTGATATATTATGATTCCTTACAAGCTGTTCAATTTGAAAGGTATCTTTTAGAGCTTTAACTCTTGATGTATTTCAGGTCTAAAATTGAGGCACAGAAAGGGGAGAGGCTTGGCTAAGATTACACAGCTGATATGTAACAATTTTAGATCTACCCATCCCAGATATTATGATCCCCTTTTTGTGTTTGCTTCACTCTCTCTCCTCCATTGTAAAATTAACTAGTTGTCTGTTAGGAAATCATTTTTTATTTCAAAACCCCATGAATGGAAGATTTCTGTAAGTAGATGTGATTTGAGGCTCATATTTTAAGTGAATAAGGGACAAACAACTTGCCAGAAAGAATAGATGTTCTCGTAAAGATCTCTGAGAAACACTAAGGTTGAATCTTGCGTTGGAGACATCCTGTGTGTGTGCAGCAGATGGCACTCTGCATTGAACTGGATCACAAGTCCAACATGTGCCACTTTTGTTCAGCTGTAGTAGGTATGGCAGATTGGAGGCAGGGGTCATAGCTAGTTATAGTACTGCTTAAATTTTTGCTCAAGTCATCTTTTCTGTCATTGGGATTTTTTTTGTTATTGTTGTTGTTGTTTAGTTTTGTTTTTATTTTTCGTGTTGTTTTTGTTTTGTTTTGAGACAGGGTCTCACTATATGGTCCAGACTGGCTTGGAACTCTCCTGCCACCATCTCCAGAGTGCTGAGATTACAAGCTCGTGTTCCTATATCAAGCTAAGAGTTATTTTTTTTGAAACACATCACTTCTGGCTTTAGAGAATGAGTCCAGAGCAATACCGTAGTTCAGTTAATCAGTAAATGCAGTTGCAAAATTATAAACATAACTTGCCTACCCTAGCCCCCATCAAAACATCTTTCAAATCCTTTTTCTTTTTCTGAGACAGGGTCTCACTCTATTGCCCAGGCTGAACTCTAACTCTTGACCTCAAGAGATCCTCCTGCCTGAGCATCCCAAGTAGCTGAGACTACTGTTGTGTACCAGCACACCTAGCTTTAAAATGTCTCTCATCTGAATAAATAAACATGCAGGGGCTTTTTCAGTATTTTTACCACTGTGTAGTATAATTTTTTCCTTTCCTGTGTAAAGAGCCTGTTACTGGTCTCCAACTTGTGACTGTAACTAAGCTTAATGTAAAATGTTTATTGCATGCCTTTCTGTATGACTAGTGAAGGTGGTTACTATTTTCAAGGATGGTTCTTTCAATATTATATAGTAAAAGATAGAGAAGACTTGGATGGGAAACTTAGATAGGAAGGGGGGAGGGGGGAAACATAGAGGAGGGTAAGGGGTAACCTATATGAATAATGCTTATCAAATTGCATATATGAAAATTGTCACAACGAAAAGCATGTCAAAATGAATCACATTATGATGTACATTAAAAATTTCTAATAAAAAAAAAAAG
>VMDO01006420.1:0-100586 GCA_007922755.1 Pedetes capensis
AGATAGAGAAGACTTGGATGGGAAACTTAGGTAGGAAGGGGGGAGGGGGGAAACATAGAAGAGGGTAAGGGGTAACCTATATGAATAATGCTTATCAAATTGCATATATGAAAATTGTCACAACGAAAAGCATGTCAAAATGAATCACATTATGATGTACATTAAAAATTTCTAATAAAAAAAATTTAAAAAAAGAAAAAAAAAAAGAAAAAAAAAAAAAGAAAACCCTACGAGGGTTGCTATGAGTCACATACCTACTCGACAGCACCTAACAGCAGTTAGCGGTATCCAGAATAGCAATGGACATAAATTATTTAAATAAAAATAAAGTTATTTGATTTTTATTTGGCAAGTTTTTTGTTTTGTTTTGTTTTGTTTTGTCCTACTGGGGATTGAACCTAGGGCCTTGCGCATGCTAGTCAGGTGCCACTGAGCTACATCCCAGCCCCTCAGTATTTTTAAATGCTTAATTAGTATACAATTCTACTTGAGTCGAGGGAGGTTATTTTTATATAATTAATTCATTTATTCAGGGTACATTTATTGAGGGCTTAAAATGTTCTGGTACCATATTGGTGCTTGGGGGTGTGTTCAGGGAACTTGTAATTCTTAAGTGCTTAAAAAGAAAAGTAATAATGCAGAATAGCTGGATATTTTGAAGTGAGTGATAAAACATGTCTATAGCATCTAAGCCTTCATCAGTTTCCAGTCCTTCATTAGCAATTATAGGACTGTTTCTTATGGTTGGTTTTCTTTTCAGCAGTGGATGTAGCAGATGTCAGTCTAGAGATGGCACTATGAAGGAAAGAGAGTTGAGCTGAGGGTCAGAGTCACAGCCCTAATTGCTTTTCTTTTTTTTTCTGAGTGGTTTGTTTTTTTCTTTCCCCAGTATAGGGTAGGGAGTTGAACCCAGGGCACTCTACATCTGAGCTGTACCCCCAGTGCCCCTCCCCTCCTCTTAAATTTTGATCTACTAAGTTACATAAACTGCCTCTGACCTCACGCTTATGATCCTCCTCCCTGAACCTCCTGAGTCACTGGGATTACAAGCATGGGATTACAGAGCCCAGTGTTTCTGGATGGCTTTATTCTGACTGGTTCTGTCTTCAATTTGTTCTTTCAGGGTATGGTGGAGCAAGTGGAGGCAGCAACTAGCATGTGTCCACATGAGCCACACTCTCCATGCCATAGCTGTGAAGCACAGGGGCCTCAGCCTCCAGCTGCAGGTGAGTCCAGCAGACTTGGGTTTTGGTGTCCTCTAGCATGTTGTCAGCAGGAAGCCATCTTTCTGCTGCCTCTTGTTGAGAGGTAGCCTGGGGCTGAGGAGGTAGGGAACCAATATGGAAGCGTGGGCTCTTCAACAGACAGGTGCTGCTCTTAGGAGTATGTGCAGGCTTATGTTCCAAGGGATTTGCATAGTTTATGGAGAACTGGTCATTATGAAGCTGAAAAGGATTTAGAATTAGTTATAAACTGGTTAAAAAAAAAGCAGCATATTCTTATTTCCTCATTACTATTTTTCTACCACAAATTAGAAAATAATGCAGACAAAAAAGAAGCAAAGACTGAAAAGAACACCCTACCTCTTTTTCTTTAATAGTTTTGTTTTTTTTAGAGGTTTCTTTAAGGAAGCTCTTGGATTTTAGTCAGTTTTAAAGGCCTACGACCTGTATCAAAACTATGGTGTAAACTTTCTGGCGTTTTTGTTTTTGAGACCAGGTCTCACTATGTACCCCTCAGCTGTCCTGGAACTCCACTATGTAGAGCAAGCTGGCCTCGAACTCATATTGATACACCTGGTGTAGTAAAGCTTCCTTATGACCTTCAGTATCTCCAAATTTCTGTCACTATTTTGTTTATGTGGGGTACTTATAGGGCTGCCAAGGTAATTGTAGAAAATAGAACAGGATGAGAGTAAAAAAATGTGCCTATTGCTAAGTGTAGGAGTAATATCTTTTTGATCTGACAATATATGGCATAGTCTGTTCAAATATATGCAGATCACAGGCAAATAGCAAATACAGGGCCTGGAGATACAGCTTAATAGTAGAATACATGCTTAGTATGTGTGAGGCCCTGGGTTCAATCCTTAGCTAAAGAAAGGAAGGAAGGAAGGACAGAAGGAAGGAAGGGAGGAAGGGCGGGAAAGGAAAGAAAGAAAGAGAAAGAAAGATTAATTTGTATATACAATCATCTAGACCAGATATCAACAAATTCTGGCCCAAATTTGGCCTGATTTCTATTTTTGTAAATAAAACTTTATTGGGATGCCACTACACCTATTCATTTATGTGTTATCTATGGCTGCTTTTAGGATACAGGTGCAGACAGAGTTGAGTAGTTGTAATAGAGACCATATGGCCCACAAAAGGCTAAAATACTTGTTAGCTGATCTTTTAAGAAAAAGACTTTGCTAAACCAGACATGGGGACACATACTTGTAATCCTAGCACTCACGAGGCTGAGTTCCAGGTTAACCTGCAGTACAAAGAGTAATCCTGTCTCAAAAAAATAAACAACAACAACAACAAAAAAAAAAACAGGAAGAGAGAGTAGACGGTGGGAGGGAGGGAGGGAGGAACGAAGGAAGGAGGGAAGGAAGGAAGAAAGGAATGAATGAACTTGCCTTGAACACACAAGGTCTTCTGAAATAATAAGAAAGAAATCAGAGACACAATTCTTACCAATAATAACACCAGTAACAACAATAGCAGCAGGAATAGAGTTTTCTTTCTTTGTTTTTTGTGAGGTGATAGGGTCTCATACCTGCTGGTAACCAACCTGATAGGGTCTCATACATGCTGGGCAAGTGCTCTACTACTGAGCTACACTGCACTTCTAACAAGAGCTTTTCCTGTGGTCTGTCTTATGCTAAGCACATAAGCAGGGGGCTAAGTGCTTTAAGTGCATTATCTCATTTGATTTTCATAATTCTGGGCTTTTGTTATTTCTGGATTATTTTTTTTTTTTATGGGGTAGGAGGGCTGGCATTTAGACAGAGTCTCACTGTGACTTCCGGCCTGGCCTTGAACTCTTCATCCTCCTTTCCCAGCCTTGTGAGTGCTGGGATTACAGACATGTGCCAGTATGCTCGGCCTCAGTTTCTTTTTCTCTATTGAGAAAAGTAGGAAGGTTAAATGATTTGAAACAGAGTCATACATGTAGCAGAGGTCAAAGCCAGGATTTACTATGTAGCCTGAAAATTGCAAAGCCACTCTCTTTGTTTTGTTTTTTTTTTTTTCTTTTGTGGTACTGGGTGTTGAACTCAGGGCCTCGCATTTGCATGCTCTGCAAGTGCTGGACCACTGAGCTGCACCCCCGGCCCATTTTTTTTACTTTTTGAGACAGGGTCTCATTAAGTTACACAGACTGCCTCTGGTCTTGAACTTGCTATCCTCCTGCCTCTGCCTCCCGAGCTGCTGGGATTACAGGTGTACGTCACCACGCCTGCAAAGCCATTCTCTTAACCACCATGCTCTATACTCATGAAGAATCTGTACATGAACCAGGAAGCAGTTGTTCGAACAGAACAAGGAAACACTACTTGATTTAAAGTTGAGAAAAGTGTGTGAGGGCTGTATATTTTCACCATATCTCTTCAGTTTCTATGCTGAGCAAATAATCCAAGAAGCTGGACTTTATGAAGAAGAATGCAGCATCAGGATTGGAGGAAGACTCATTAACAACTTACAGTATGCAGATGACACAACTCTGCTTGCTGAAAGTGAGGAAGATTTGAAACATTTACTGATGAAGGTCAAAGAACATAGCCTTCATTATGGATTGCAACTAAACATCAATAAAACAAAAATCCTTACACCTGGGTCAGTACGCAACTTCACAATAAATGGAGAAAAGATTGAGGTTATCCATGATTTTGCTTTACTTGGTACTACAATCAATACCCAGGAAGCAGCAGTCAAGAAATCAAAAGATGCATTGCTCTGGGAAAAGCTGTGGCAAAAGATCTCTTTAAAGTATTGAAAAGTAAAGATGTCACATTGAAGACAATGGTGTGCCTGACTCATGCCATGGTATTTTTGTCACATCATCATATGCTTGTAAAAGCTGGACATTGAACAAGGGAGACAGGAGAAGAATTGATGCTTTTGAATCATGGTGCTGGAGACAATTATTGAATATACTATGGACTGCCAAAATAACCAAGACATCTGTCCTAGAAGAAGTGCAACCAGAGTGCTCCTTGGAAGCAAAGATAGCTAGACTGCATTTTACATTTTTTGGGCATGTAGTCAGGAGGGACCAATCCCTGGAGAAAGACATCATGTTTGGGAGAGTAGCAGGTCAACAAAAAAAAGGAAAACCCTCCACTAGATGGATTGACACAGTGTCTGCAGCAATGTGCTTAAACATGTGCCTGGCACAGAATTGGGCAGTGTTTCATTCTGCTGTACATAGGGTCGCTGTGAGTTGGACCTGACTTGATAGCATCTAACAACAACAACATATTGCCCTTACTGTACTTATATCTCACCTGCAGCCGATCCCATCAGATCTTGGAAGCTAAGCAGGGTTGGGCCTGGTTAGTACTTGGATGGGAGACCACCTGGGAACATCGGGTGCTGTAGGCTTGGGAGAAGGACCTAGTAACCAACTCCTAAAAAACAATCAGCCATTGAAAACTCTATGAGTAGCACAGAAGCGCTAACCCCGGTGTTTTGCCTGTTGTACGTAGGACAACATGAACTTGAACATGAGTTGAACATTGACTCAATGGCACCTAACAATAACATACTTACACCTCAGAGGGGAGCTGACAAATGTTACAAACATAGGACCATAATGAGACTGGTTTTCTGTCATTGCTGGACAACTTTGTGAGTGTTCTTCCCTTTCAAATAACCGCTTAGACTACAAACTTGTTCTACTCACACTATGATTGCTTGGAACATTTTTAGAATTCACTTTTTTGCACTTGTCTTCAAAACTTGCAACAACAGTTTGCTGGAATATTGTTAATGATAACAGGTTTCATGGTTTGAGGTTGGATTTAACTTATGTAAACAACCAAAAACTATTCAGAGTCAAATCCAGTGAAAACCATGAGTATCAAGATACTATTGACATAGACCAAAAACCAGATGAGGCTCTGAGACTGGGCTTCATAGTGGTGGTGGTGCTGGTGTTAGCTGCATTTGAGTTGGTGTCCAACTCATAGTGACCCTACATACAACAGGTGAAGCAGTATTGTTAGTACTTCTCTGCTGTTCATAGGGTTTTCAATGGCTAATTGTTTTTTGGGAGTGGATTGCCAAGTAATAATGCCTTTTGTCTACTGTTTCTTTTTTTCTGGTACTGGAGGTTGAACCCAGGGCCTCATGCTTGCATGCTTTGCAAGTGCTGGACCTCTGAGCTGCACGCCAGCCCATTTTTTTACTTTTTTTAAGACAGGGTCTCACTAAGTTACACAGACTTCCTTTGGACTCAAACTTGCAATCCTCCTGCTTCCACCTCCCAAGTCGCTGGGATTACAGGCGTGCGCCACTGTGCCCAGCTTTCTTTTATTTCTCTTAATCCTGACAATATCTCTTTGAACTAAGCCAGAACGTATACCATGACGTATGTCAGATTTTAGAAAATTAATCTGGATATTTCAAATGTAGAAACATGAAATTGTAAGCAATTATAAGAATATTAATGTAGCCGGGTGAGGTGGCACACGCCTGTAATCCCAGTGGCTCGGGAGGCGGAGGCAGGAGGATCGCAAATTTGAGACCAGAGGCAGTCTGTGTAACTTAGCAAGACCCTATCTCAAAAAGTAAAAAAAAAAAAAAAAAAAAAAAATGGGCTGGGGGTTCAGCTCAGTGGTCCAGCACTGGCAGAGCATGCAGGTGCGAGGCCCTGGGTTCAACCCCCAGTACCGCAAAAAAAAAAATATTAATGTATATCCAAGTAACACATTGTTCTATATGTGTGTGTATCTGTGTGTGTATATATGTATGTACATGTATATATTTTTCCCCTTGTACTAGAGGGTGAACGTAGGGCCTCATGCATTGCTAGGCAAGTGCTCTACCACTGAGCTACAACTCCCAACCCCATTTTATTTATCTTGAGATAGGGTCTCACTATGTTGCACAGACTGCCTCTGGCCTCGAACTCACAATCTCCTGCCTCAGCTTCTGAATCTCTGGAATTACAGGTGTGTGCCATGGCACCTATCTTCTGTAATTTTTTACATTATAAAATGTAATGGAGGCTGCCAAAGCCCTACCCTTTCTCCCTTCTGCCTTCCCTCTCAGGGATAGTCAGTACTCTAATCCTTATGTGATTACTCTCCTCTATTTTGTTTTCTTGGGAAAATATGTGTGCATACATATTAATAAAGAGTAAATGTTATGGCTTTGTATAGTTAGAACATTTATGAATGATATCATACTGTACATTTACTTTGTAGCTTGCTTTTTTAAATGCAAGAGTACTTTTTGAGATTTATCAATGTAGATATACAGAGTTTTTTTTCCAGTTTTGAGTATCAAATCCAGAGCTTCACACATATTAGGCAAGTGCTGTACCACTGAGCTGCACCCCGTAGTCCTTATAGAGATCTATTAATTGTGTAGTATGCCCATTGTATGAATAAGGCACAATTTACCCACCTCCTGATAGGCTGTTGGCTATCTCTGCTTTTTTGCATTTACAGACAGTGCTTCTACAGAGAGAGGTTGGTTTTTGTTGTTTGTTTGTTTTGTTTTTTGTTTTTGCAGGTTCTTGCTATGTAGCCTAGGCCAGCCTTGAACTTTTGATCAACCTGCCTTAGCCTCCCAAGTTTTGGGATTACAAGCATGAGCCACTACACCTGGCTCTGCAGAGTACTCTTAAACATATCCTTGTACAATTGTCTGAGTAATTCTCTAGTCTGGTTGCTAGAAGTGAAATTGCTGGGTCATTGGGTTTTCATCTCTTCATCCTTATTGAGCATCATCTAGTTGCTCTTCAGTGTTATGCCAATTTTGATATTTGTCATCCTTGTCAGCATGCTGCGTTGCCATAGTTGATCATTTTTACCAATTTGATGGCTATGAAATGATAACCCATTATTTCACTGATTCCTGTGAGACTGAGTAGTTTTTCATATGCTTACTTGCAGTATGGGTTTCTGCTTTTGGGCTTGTGTACATCCCTCCCTCCTATTTTTCTCTTGGATTATCTGGGCCTTTTCTTACTTGTTGATATTGTTGTTGATTCTGCTTCTGTAGATTGCCAATACTTTCTTCCCATCCATGTGGTACTTTTTTTTTTTATTCTGAAATTATTAGTTCCAATGTAGCCTAATTTGTTTTTTATTTTATGGTTTGATCTTTAATACATACTGGGTTTAATTGTGTGAAATAAGATCTTAGTTTATTATTTTACATATGGATAATTTACTAATTAGTTCATCTTTTATCTTTTGTGTACTGTTTAACAGTCTCCCCATTATAGACAACGTCTCATCTATCCACGGCTTTGTTTCTAGGCTGTTCTCTTGTTTTATTTGTGTGTCTCTGAGGCAACCCCTCATCATTTTGTTACCATTTGCTGAAGCAAGTAAGAAAGAGTCCAAGGTTCTTAAGTCAGACTGCCCATGTAACAATTCTACCTTTGTCACCTATTAGCTTTATGCCTCTGATGAGTAGCTTAACTCCCTGTATCTCAGATTTCTTATCTGTAAGTAGATAATGGTACCTACCTCATGAAATTGTTGAGAATTTAGTGTGATGATACATGTAATTGCTTAGAGCAATGCCTAGAACATGGAAATACTATATAAATGCCAGCTGTTTATTGTTACTACTTCTCCTTTGATGTAACTCTTAAGTCTGTATATGCAAAAGGATCTTCTTCATTCTTGTTCTTTTAAAAATTTTGTTTTGATTATTCTTCACTGTTATTGTAAGGTCAACTTTTCAAGTTCTACAACAAAGCATATTAGGACTTTTATTATTACATACTGACTTTTGACATTCGGTTGGGAAAATTGCCATATTTACAACATAGAGTCATCCCACCCATGAATTTTATATATCTCATGCTATACTGGCAAGCATAAGAGGAAAGCCGGAAGTAAAGTCATGAGAAAACAGGGAGCCAGACTGGAGGGCCTTGCAGGCTGCACCCCGTAAAAGCTTTGGCCTTTTATTCTAGGGGAGTTAGGGAGTTGCTGGCTCCAAACAAAGGAGTGACATGATTGCTTTTACCTTTTAACAGGAGTCCTCTTGCTCATAGTTTGCTGCATTTGGGATAAGAGAGGGAAGAAGATTTGTAAATATGTATGTGTGTATGTGTGCTTTTATTTTCAAGTAGAAATAACGGAAAAAATAAATCAACAATTTGTCAAAAGTTAGGAGGAAGGAGAGAACTGTGGGAATAGAGTACATTTGTGAATTAGCTTTACTACATAGGTATAACTTTGGGACTATAAATATTTTAGGCCTGCAGCCATAGCCCTGTGGCATCCGATCCTGTTAGATCTCAGATGCTAAGCAGGGTCAGACCTGCTTAGTACTTGGATGGGAGACTGCCTGGGAACACCAGGTGCTGCAGGCTTGGGAGATGGCCCCAGCAACCCACTCCCAAAAATCAATCCACCATTGAAAACCCTATGAACAGCAGAGAAGCACTGACAATAGTGTTTCCCCTGTTGTATGTAGGGTCACTATGAGTCAGATACCAACTCAATGGCATCTAACAACAACAACAACATAAATATTTTACATAATTAAAAACAAAAATAAGTCAAAGTACCATCTCTAGAATTTTAAAGCAAAACTGAAACAAACATATCAAGTTTATAGTGGTAACTACACAGAAAGTAATTGCTTCAAGGAACTTTAAGTTATTTTATTTTTTCTTTTGTGGTACTGGGGATTTGAACCCAGGGCCTTGCACATACTTTGCAAGAGCTGAGCTGCACCTCCAGCCTAAAATATGTATTTTGAATGTTCATTTCTAGTAGATTTCTTTTATGGTGCTAGGAGTCAAACTTAAGATCTCACAGATCCTAATGGAATGTATTTGAAGGACACAAAAACCTGCTGAGAAATTTAAATTATTACTAGCAGGCTTGGAATTGTGTTGAAACTCTTATATATACATTGTAATCTAAAGCAAATAATTATGATATTGGCATTAAGAATAGGGATTTTCAGTGTAAAAGAAAAGATTGTTGTTAGGTGCTGTCGAGTCAGGTCTGACTCATAGCAACCCTATATACAGCAGTCAAACACTCTTCAACACTGCCATGCCCAGCACTATTATCAGTACTTTTCTGCTATTCATAGGGTTTTCAATGGCAGATTGTTTTGGGAGTGGATTTCCAGGTCCTTCTCCCTAGCCTGTAGCACCTGGTGTTCCCAGGTGGTCTCCCATCCAAGGACTAACCAGGCTAACCCTGCTTAGCTTCCAGGATCAGGTGGGATCCGATGCTGGGGACTATAACTGAAGAGTAAAAGAAAAGATTACAAATAAAAAAGTTAAATAAAATCCCTGTAATCTAATTAGAAATGTAAATATCAGTATGGACTCACGGTATTGTTTTATCTTTAAAAATGTATTTCTAAACCTTTTTACTGATAAGACTTAGAAAACAGTGGCAGTAGTATAGTATTTAGTATCCTCAGTTCTCATGCCATGTTTTCTACTATTTCCCACTGAAAGGAACTAGGGTTTTTTTGTTTGTTTGTTTTTGGTACTTGGAAGTTGAAACCAGGGCCTTGCACATACTTTATAAGTGCTCTACCACTTGGTTGTACCCTAAGCCCATTTTTTATTTTTTACTTTCAAGTCAAGATCTTCATTACATAGGTTGCCTCTGGCCGTGAGCTCACAATTCTTTTGCCTCTGCCTCCTAAGTCTCTGGAATTACAAGTGTGTATCACCATACTCGGGCTGGGATTTAGCTCAGTTGGTAGAGTGCTGCGCTGCAGTCTCTGAGGTCCCGAGTTCGAATTCCCAGCACCACAAAAATGGGAGAAGGGCCTGGCAATCCACTCCCAAGGCAATCCCGAAACAGCCATTGAAAACCCTATGAGGGTTGCTATGAGTCGGATACCGACTCGATAGCACCTAACAACAACAACATCACCACACTCAGTGGACTTTGAGCAATGGCTGATTATAGGTCTCATATAGGAAATAAGACAAAAATAAGTGTAAGATATAGCATGCTAAAAAGTGAGAAAATTAAAAGCTATTGGGGTTATGTTAGAAAGACTCAGCAGCCAACTTTGAAAGGGTCCCATGGACTTAAGATAGAAAAATTGGGGCATCAAAGAAAATAATGACTACAATGTATTGAAAAATGTCAACTATCAAAAAATGCATGCATTCAAAACGATTTTTTAAAAGAATAGATGAAGCGAAATGTGGTGGCACAAGCCTGTAATCCCAGCAACTCAGGAAGCTGAAGCAGAAGGATCACAAGTTTGAGGCCAGAAGCAGCCTGTGTAACTTAGTGAGACTTTGTCTCAAGATAAAAAAATAAAAATTGGGCTGAGGGTGCAGCTCAGTGGTAGAACACTTGCAAAGCATGTGCAAGACCCTGAGTTCACCCCCAATACAACAACAACAACAATAACATAAATAAATAAATAAATAAATAAATAAATAAAAAAAAGAATAGGCTGGGTGCAGTGGCACATGCCTATAATATCAGCTACTTGGGAGGCTGAGGCCACAGGTAGCCTATGCAACTTAGTGAGACTCTGCCTCAAAATAAAAATTTAAAAAGGGGCTAGGAGTATGGCTCAGCAGTAGAGCACTTGCCTATCATGTCTAAGGCTCTAGGTTCAAACTCCTAATACTGTAGAAAAAGAAAATTTTCTAAAAAGAATTCAGTGGTCATTACTTTAGATCTCTGGAGCATTAATTCAATTCTTTGAAAATTAGTGAAGGCAACAAAATTGCTCATGTATGCTATTTTTCTTGTACAACCTATGTCTCTAAGAAAGTAGATAGTTAATGAGAAAAAAGACTTCTTTATAGAAGAATTCTAGTTAATAAATCCATCGGATATGCTAGAATTAGAAAATTGCTGTTTTGCCACTTCTCATGAGGACATGGATCTAGGCAGCACTGACCAGGTGAAAAGATAATGGGAAACATAATGGAAACATTAGGGTAATCACCATCTGAAGCCACTGAACAGTCTCACTATTGCTACAGTGCTACAACTATGGGAGCCAGACATGATGTGCCTCATGATGCACTGAAATGGGAAGTGCCCAGCCATACTCAGGAAGTGCCCTTGCCTAACTGCAACCAAGCCTAATGCAAATCTGTCAGTTTATGGGAAATTCAGGGGTCAGAGAAGCAAGTTAAAGATACTTGAGGAAACAGCCAAGTCCAAAATAATATTTTATAGGATAAATGACTTGGTTTCTAAAATAGATTAGTGACATGATGGAGAAAAGGGTCAAGGAGGGAAATTGTCACATAAAAAGGAGAGATGTAGAGGATGTGACAACCAAAGCAAACCAAAGAAAGACCACACTGGGTGTTGTGGAAAAAGCAGGGTAAGGGAGAAGGGCTGAGGGTATAGCTCAGTGGTAGAGTTTAATGTGTATTACGCCCTGGGTTCAATGCTCAGCACCACAAAAAACAAACAACCTGTTACAAAATTCCAGGCAAGACTTTGGATAAGGATGATAGCAAACGGTAGTTGGATTCAGGATATTCTTTGAAAGTAACTAGTAGACAGGATTTGGTAATGGATGGATAAAATGTAAAGTTTCAGAGAAAGAGTCCAGGATGATTCCCAGCTTTGGCTCAAGTATCTAAACAATGGAGTTGCCATTTACTGAAATTGGGACAACTAAGGGAAACACTGGTGTGTGGGGAAGGATAGGAAGAAGTTAGCTTTGAACACTGTATCTTCTGCTTGATGGGCTTTTTGAGTATCCATCCGTAGGGAGATATAGATGTCAAGGAGGCAGTGGGATACAGGTGTGGAGTATTGAAGAGGGGTCCAGATGGACATGTGCACCTGGGAGTCCTTGTAGGAGCAAGTGAGTGGAACTAGTGAGTGGTTGGTGCCAGGACAGCCTGAAGTCAGAGGAGGGACCTGTAGGTATTCTGGAAGCCAGAAGAAGAGGGAAAGAGCAACCTGCTGTGTCACATGCTCCTGGCAGGTCAAGAAAGGTGAGGAAAGATTTGACCTTTGGATTGAGCAACATGGAGACCATTGATACACTGATAAGCGCAGTTTTATTGAGCTGATGGGAGTGGGTTCAGGAAAGTCAGCCCAGGAGAAGAGAAGTCAGAAAATAGCTCTGTGAGGAAGCTGGAAAGGAAAGCAAAGAACTGAATGTTGTCTGGATGGCAAAATGTGCTCCAGAGTAGGGTGCTGCTTCATATGAGAATTATTTTTACCTTTTGGGAAGTATTCTTGTGACCATAACCATCTCCCCCCAAGTTTTTATTTTTGGTAGATACCAGATCATAGTAAACATGGATACTTACATATACACTTTACCTGGTTTTATCCATTGGTAACATTTGCCACATATGCTTTCCTTTTCTTTAGTATACTATATTTCCTTTTTTTTTTTTTTTTTTGAGACAAGGTCTCACTATGTAGCCCAGGTTCACCTGAAACTTGTGATCCTTTTGCTTCAGCCTCCCAAGTTCTAGGACTACAGATATGTGCCACGACACCTGGCTTTAAATATAAATATATTTATTTTATCTGAGCAACTTGGAAATTGAAGATGTAATGTTTACCCTAAATATGCCAGTTGGTATCTTCTAAAGATATTCTCCCATATAACCACAATATCATTATTATATCCAATACATTTAATATTCATAGGATAATTTATAACATATAGTTCATATTAAAACTGTATATTATTGCTACTTTTGTGTCTGGTTCAATCAAAGGTCACCTGTAGCTGGGTGTGGTGGCACATGCCTATAATCCCAGTGACTCAGGAGGCAGAGGCAGGAGGATCATAAGTTTAAGCCCAGAGGTGGTGGTTGTTGTTAGGTGCCATCGAGTCAGGATCCGACTCATAGCGACCCTCATAGGGTTTTCAGTGGCTGCCTGTTTCGGGATTGCCTTGGGAGTGGATTGCCAGGCCCTTCTCCCATTTTTGCGGTGCTGGGAATTGAACTCGGGACCTCAGAGACTGCAGCGCAGCGCTCTACCAACTGAGCTAAATCCCAGCCCAAGGCCAGAGGTAGCCTGCATAATTTAGCGAGACACTTTCTCAAAAGTAAAAAAAATGGGCTAGGGCTGCAGCTCAATGGTAGAGTTCTTGCAAAAGCATGTATGAGACCCTGCGTTCAACTCCCCAAGAACCAAAAAAAAAAAAAAAAAAAAAAAAAAAAATTCACCTGTTGCTTTTGGTTGTCATATCCTAAAGGGACTTTGATGAGGAATGAGAGAAAAATAGCACATTCATCTCCTGAGTTTTAAAACCTAATTCAGAGTGAAAATTAAGAAATCTAAGAGGTGAGAGATGAGTAGGCAAGAGAAAATAGGGTATTGCCATAATAGGGGTTCACCTTTGATGGGAATATGCATAGTTTATCCAGAGCAAGAGAGAGGGCAAAAGTTGTGGATGGGCGATGCAAATACTCGGTATAGCCTGGAGGAAATTCTCTTTTGATTGTCTTTATTTCTTGGATGAAATAATAAGAAGGGATCAGAGGGGTGGCACTCACTTATAATCCCAGCAACTTGGGAAGTGGAGGCAGGATCATGAGTTTAAGACCAGAGGCAGCCTGTGTAACTTAGCAAGACCCTGACCCACTAAAAAATTAAAAATGGGCTTGGGGTGCAACTCAGTGATAGAGCACTTGTCAAGTATATGCAAAGTCTGGGTTCAACCCCCAAGTTCCATCAGGAAAAAAAGTAAGGAGAATGGTATTCACTGAGAGGAGTGAAGGTGGCAAAGGAGTTACAGGTTTAAGAAAAAGACGTGAAGTCATTGTCTAAGTCATCATCACACTCGAGCATGCTGTATCTCTGAACATAGACAAAGACTTTCCTAGGGGTCCACATTCATTGATAGTGTGGGAAGAGAGTCCACTTGTAGCCCCTGAACTTAAGCAGGCAAGCTTTCCTGATACAAATGTGTCTGAGAAAGGGCCTCTTGATAGGCTTCTTCCCACTTCAGAATCACTCCTTGGATTGTCCCTGCCTCTTATCTGTTCATTGATCTTTTCTTTTCCTGTTTTCTCTTCTCTTCTCTCTTTTATTTATTTATTTTTTAAATTTTTGTGCCAGTGATTTAACCAAGGTCTCCATGCATGCTACGCCCATTGTCTACTGCTAAGCTACACCCCCGGCTACCTCTTTTCTTCCTTAAACCCATAAATTACTTTTTGAAAGCAGAATGCCCTTCTTGAAGCTCTTTCCACCCCAGATGCCTATAGTTTGTGATCTTCCCAGGAGGCCGCCATTGCCTTGTTTCTAGTTGTAGCCTTTGGCTGTGTGTCTATCACTTTTCCTTCTCCACCTCTGTTTCTCCTGTTTTTCTTCCTTTCCTTTGATCATCGTCTTTTCTCTGCTTTTTAGGCTTGGTCACGGTGGCAAGAACAGCTTCTGCATAGCCAGAAGGAGAGACAGAAGATGACCTCTGCAGTCTGGCATCACCAGCACTGGGAAAAACGACGATCCTTGAAGGCTTGGCTTGAATACCTGCATATCCGCAGAGTGAAGAAGCAGCAGAAAGGTCAGTAGGAAGCTGCAGGCTCTCAGGACAGAGGGCCTGGTCATGAGATCCAGTCCTCTTTCTGCTACCACTGATAGTTTATGAAGAAGAAACATAACCATATTATGGCACAAATTTTAGTGAAAGGAAATTAAGGAGAAAAAGGTATCTTTCTTGATTCACATTTATTTTATTCTGGCTTCTACTTCTACACCTGTATTTTATTCAAATACATTTTTTTTTTTTTTTTTTTTTTTTTTTTTTGGTACTGGGAGGTTGAACCCAGGGCCTTATACATATTTTCTAAGGGCTCTGCCACTGAGCTGCACCTCTAACCTCTGTTATTATTTTTTAAAATTGAGACAGGGTCTCACTAAGTTATGCAGGCTGCCTCTGGTCTTGAACCTGCAATCATCCTGCCTCTGCCTCCCCCAGTGGCTGGGATTACAAACAAGCATGAGCCACCATGCCCAGCCAAATACACTTTTAATTGTAGTGATTAGTGCATATACTTTATTTCAAATAGTGATGTCTGTATTGTGATTAATATGATGATACCAACAGTGTTGTATTGTACTTTTTATACTGTTTTACAGCTTTATTCATCATAAATGTTATTTTTTTCATTTTGGGGGGAAGTTTGTTTATTTTTGAAAGTTCTGAGAATTGAACCTAAGGCCCTGCAGATAGAAGGCAAGTACTTTATCATTAAACTATATCCCCAGCTCTTTATTTTTATTTTTTAATCATTTTGTGGTGTGTGTGTGTGTGTGTGTGTGTGTGTGTGTGTGTGTGTGTGTTACTGGAGGTTGAACCCAGGGCTTCTCATTTATTTTGCAGGTGCTGTGCCACTGAGCTTCACCCCAGTCCCTTTTTTATTTTTTATTTTGAGATAGGGTCTCACTAAGTTATGCAGGCTGCCTCTGGCCTCAAACTTGTGACCCTCCTGCCTTAGCCTTCTGAGTTCCTGGGATTATAGGTGTGCACCACAGTGCCCAAGTATAAATGTTATTTTTATATGATTATTTGCATTTTAAGGATAGCTTATCTTGACTTAGCCATTCTCCTATTGATAGATACTTAGATTGTTTCTGTTTATTATCAGTTACGCAAATGCATTTGATTTATGATGTTGAGATTATAGAGTATTTTTATGGTGTGGTTTCCCAATTTTTTTTCTTTTTCTTTTTCTTTTATTTATTTATTTATTTATTTTTTTGCGGTACTGGGGGTTGAACCCAGGGCCTTGTGCTTGCATGCTCTGCAAGTGCTGGACCACTGAGCTGCACCCTCAGCCCATTTTTTTACTTTTTGAGACAGGGTCTCGCTAAGTTATGCAGACTGCCTCTGGTCTCGAACTTGCGATCCTCCTGCCTCTGCCTCCCGAGCCGCTGGGATTTCAGGTGTGTGCCACTGTGCCTGGCTAGTTTTCTTTTGAGACTTGAGACAATGTCTCCCTATATAGCATGGGCTGATCTCAAACTCTTCCTGCCTCAGCCTCCTGAGTGCTGGGTTTATAGGCGGGCACCACCATGCCTAGCTCTCAGTTAGTTTCAAAAGTAATAACACATAAAAATATAATCATTGATACAGTTTTTGTAAATAAGGATATAGAAATTACAAAGAAGTGAGTCAAGAATTGTGTTAGAATCTGGGTTAGGCTCTCTAGCTTTCATCCAAGCATCCCTGCAGAAATCTCCCATACTGCCAACACTCTCTTGGAACAGGATTTTTTTCTTCTGGAACTGAGTGGGTTGAACCCAGGGTCTTTTGCATACGAGTCAAGTGCTCTACCACTGAGCTGCACACCAGCCCCTTTTAAATTTTTTTATTTTGAGACAGGGTCTTGCTAAGTTGGGGAGGCTGCAGTTGGCCTTGAACTTGCAATCCTCCTCTTCAGCCTCCCAAGTCACTGGGTTTACAGGCATGTGCCACAGTGCCTAGCACTCAGAAGAATTTTAATGTGTGTATGTGAGAATAGTGACTATGGACCACTTGTGCAGTTGCCCAAGCCTGGAAGGTGAGGGCATTGGGCAGTTCAGCATGATGAACTGCCTCCAACTACAGCATCTGAATTCCAAGACTGACTTCCTTCTACTTCCTGGGCTTCACCTTGTCAGGCTCTCAGCTAATTAGTGTTAAAAAAGAAATGTAGCTGGCAGCCAGGATCAGCCTTGCAGAAAAGTCAAGAGAGCCTTTGTTCGCATGGTGGCCAGGTTGTATGTCATTGACTCAGTCCCCGAGTCCTATCTAGGAGACATCCATGTTAGGAAGAAGTAAAACAGAGTCATCTTTGAAATCATCATTTGTCATTCCTTCATACCAACAACTAACTAAGAACCTCAGCCCGTGGATGTTGTTGTTGTTATTGTTAGGTGATCCCTATTGGGTTTTCAATGGCTGGTTGTTTCAGGATTGCCTTGGGAATGGATTGCCATGTGTTTTCCCATTTTTGAAGTGCTGGGTGTTAAACCTGGGACCTCACAGACTGTACAGTGGCGCTCTACCAACTGAGCTAAATCCCATCCCCTAGCCCTTGGACAGAACTGATTTTATTGCATCTTCCCTATAAAATCACAGACTGTTTTCCCTTTCCTTTGAGAGAGGAGAGGTAGCTTAGAGTTTCTTGATGAATGTTTAGTGTTTAAATACCTTTATTTATTTTTTTGGTGCTGGTGATTGAACCCAGGGTCTTGTGTATACTAAGTATGTGTTCTATCACTGAGCTATACCCCTAACCTAAAAATTTTAAAGGATTCTTTGTGGGAGCAGCCTTGAATCCCTGTTCTCTGTCAGGAGTGGGGTTCAGCTCTTCTTACAAATGCTTCTAGCTTATCTCCCATCTAGGGAGAGAGTACCTAAATTATTTCTCCATTGCAGAAATGGCTGCACGATTCTACCGTGTGACTGTGCTGCAGATACACTTCTGTGACTGGCAGTGGGCCTGGGAGTGGAGGCAGAGCTTGTCTGCCCACCAGGCCCTGGTGGAGAAACTGGCCAGGAAGATGGTGCTTCGCAGGGCCTTTACACACTGGAAACACTGTATCCTTCTCAGCCACCCAGGCCTGTGCACCCCCCAACCAGGAGAGCATGGGGCTCACAGTTATAAAACAAGTGTTAGAGGGAAGCAATTACCAAACAATTTAAGATAGCTTTATCTTGATTGAATTCTTTAAAAAAATATTTTTTGTTTAATTTGGGCTGTGCATAGAAAAAAGCACTTACCACAGTTTAATGAGTAAGAGTAAAATGAATACCTATGTACCTACCATCCAACTTTAAAAAAAAATTGTTAGCACCCATCTGCTCCTCCCTGATTGTGGTGATCCTTTTCTCCACACCCTCGAAAGCAATCTTATTGTCCTGTCATTTCTTTTCTGTTATCATTTCATTGCTTTTCTGTATTCACTAGGTGGTGGAAATGGCCATAGCTGTTTTTCTTGCTGACACAATCACACTGTTCATAGCTTCTATTTATTGAGCTTTCACTATGTGTAGACATTATGCATTCTCCTCTCAATCTTTGTACAGTCCTATGGAATAGGTGTCCCTTTCTCCATTTACAGGTAAGGAAACACGTTCGGGGGGCTGAGTGATTTTCTAAGTCATGGCAAGTCCTTGGCAGAATATAAGCCTTTACTCCTAGGCACATGTTCTTCCCCCCAGATATGAGAGAATTTGGATTGTCTTGGATGTTCATCCACATATTCATTTGTTCATTGAAGTGTTGGTTCATGAGGTTGTTTTGTTTTGTTTATGGCATTTGGGGGCTGAACCTAGGGCTTTGTGCATCCTTTGTAAGCTCTCTGACGCTCAGCTGTACCCTCAGCCCATTTTTTATCTTTTATTTCGAGACAGGGTCTCACTAAGTTATTCAGGCTGCCTCTAGCCTCTAACTCATGATCCTTCTGCCTCAGCCTCCCAAGTCATTGGTATTACAGGTGTGTACCACCACACCCAGCTTTGATTCATGTTAAACTCCTGCTTAAGTCCTTGTATTTGGGAAAACTTAAAGACTCACACAGTTCATTGTCTAAGGGGGAGAGTAAACATGACATGAGTTTTTACAATGTGTTGTGATAAGTACTACCATAAGGATTTGTATTATAGCCTTGAAAGTTTGAGGCCTTGAGGGTTTGGGCTGTATATTGAGACCCTATTAACAAAAAATTAAATTGTATCAAGTCTTGCTAGAGCCCATGTGGAGATCCAGGAAAGGAGGTAATGTTTGAGCTGAATATATCTTAATGGGTGACAAGTTCTCCCAGCAGAGTGGTTGGGTGGAAGCACTGGCATTTACATAGGTATGCAGGTGAGGAAAAAGCATTCAAGAATGTATAATGAGTTGTGGGATGTG
This sequence comes from Pedetes capensis, assembly GCA_007922755.1. Taxonomy (NCBI): domain Eukaryota; kingdom Metazoa; phylum Chordata; class Mammalia; order Rodentia; family Pedetidae; genus Pedetes; species Pedetes capensis. Next base: position 19,018 of record VMDO01006420.1, read on the forward strand.
ATAGGAGGGTCAGTGCAGGCTGAGGACCTGATGTGCAGTGCTCAGGAATTTGCCCTTTATCCTGATGGCACTGGGGAGCCTCTGGAAGTTTTCATGAAGAGATGTGATACAGTTAGACTTGTGCTTCAGAAAGGAAAGTTCTGGATTAGAGGAGAGAGGCTTTCCTAGGAAGACTAGCTGTGTAAGGACCCAATCTTACCAGTCTGTGTGAAAAATAATTCAGATAATCTGTAGGGCCAGGTGTGGTGGCTCATGCCTGTAATCCCAGCCTGTGGGAGAGGCAGGAGGATCATAAGTGTGAGGCCAGCCTGGGCTACATAGTGAGACCCTGTCTCAGGACAAAAACAACAGAAATAAAAACAAAACAACAGATGAACTGCAAGGACAGAAGATATACAGCAGGGGAGGGAGAGTGGAGAGGTTCAGGGGGAGAGTAGATGGGCTTGACAGCTGAGTACATGAACGACGTGGGAGGAGAAAGGGTTTGAAAATAATGCTGAGGTCTTTAGCTCAAACATCTGACTGGATTGTGATACCAAAGAATACAGAGAGGGATCAAGTTCTGCTTGAGATACGGTGATTCTGAAATGCTTGACAAACTTGGTGGCAACTCATCTCAGGATCGTTTTTGCCTCTCATCAGATGGGCATCTGAGGGGAAGGAGGCCGAGCCAACTGTTTCATAAGGAACTCACATAGCTCACCTTTGTTTCACTGGGTCACCAGGAGGAGACAGAGGTGGACATCAGCCACCTGGGAGGCCTGTTACCCTTACAGCCATGACCCTTCAGGTGGGCCACTGGGAACAAGTGCGGGGGCAAGAACCTTGTTGAGACTGGAGGCCTTAACTCCCTGGCAGATGTGCTGCTGTGTGCAGAAGCAGCTGCCCAGTATGAGGCGGCAGAAGAGCACCACCGGCGCAGCCTGCTGGTAAGAATGCCACAGCCTAACGAAACTCCCCTCATCAGCCATGGAGGCACCCCCTTGGGTGGCACCCCCATGGGTGGATTAGCTTCAGTCACGAAGCCTTCCCTTCATTGTGGGTTGCCCTGCTTGCATTTTGGATCAGAGGAGGTAACAGTGTGAGGCCAGAGAGATTTAGATCTGTAAAGGCAGCCGAGGGGTGATCTAGTCCTTAGAGAGTTTTAATAGCAGGACCCCTTTGGAGTGGTGGTGGCTTAAACTGTAAGATCAAAGTCACAATGCTGAGATGGAAGCAAAGTCTGGAGATTTATATCTTGTTCTACCAGCTGCTCTTCCCCACCCTCACCACATGGGGTGGTCTTTAAAGACTTAGGAGCCTCTGAGGTTGTACAGAATACAATATGAAAACCCCTAAGTCAGTCTAATCTCTTCATCTCTAAGAAAACTGAAGCCCAAGGTGCAAGGCGATAGGGGCAAATAGGCTTTGCTTAGGTCATAGGTGAGGGATTGTTGATGGAGCTGGAGCCAGTCCTGAATGTCCTGCCCCTGTCCCAAGCTCCCTACTACCCAAGGATTCCTTCTAGGCCATTCTAGCAAAAACTGCATTTATAATTATAGACTGACCCTCATGTGGTAAGTAAACACACCATAGGCAAAAAGTCTTTTTTTTTTTTTTTTTAACTGAGAGGCAAAAGCTGATATTTGACCTTTTTAGAATTATTCTTCCTCTGGTTCATGGGGATCCTCCTGGTCAGAGGTGAGGGTCTGTTTGTTCTTGTGCAGTATCAGTGGATAGTAGGTAATGGTTCAGTCAATATTGTTGAGTGCCTCCTGTATAGGCTGGTTTGTACTGGGCTCCCAATTGAATCTCAAAGCAAAGAAACTCTAAGGGAAATGGAGCAGCACCAACCAGCACTAACTGAGCTTTTTGCCTGCTCATTCCAGGCACTGCTTTCCTTTGTCCACACTTATTTCTATAGATTCTACTGATTCTTTATAATTGCTTGTTTCCTTCTTTCCTTTGCATAGTATTTTTGCTTTAGAGCCCTCAAAGACAATGTGACCTGTGCCCGTCTCCAGCAAATGAGAAGGAATCTCGCTCACCAGCAGCGTGACATCATGGTGAGGGTTATCTTCTATGTGAAGGATCCCTTTTGGTGGTCATTCTCTTTTTGTAAGCTTTGTTCTCAGACATTTGTTCATATTTTAGACTCTAAAATCTCAATGCTCATTTTCTTTGGCAATCTGTACCTGCTAATAGAGAAACTATTACTTTGGCCTTGTTTAATTCCACTTTTTATCTGTTTGCTAAGAAAACTAATAGTTGACTCAGAGGTCAGGGGCTGTGGATTTTAACCCTGATGTAGAGGATGTGGTAAAACAAATACACCTTCAGTTCTGCATTATAGACTGCTTGTGTTTCCATTGTAAGTCTATATTCGGTGGCTTGTTTACCTGAGGGCAACAAATTACTGTCTTTGCAGATTTTATTTCTGAGTATAAGAGAATGGTTTTCTTTTCCTCCCCCCTCCCCCTTTAGTACTGGGTCATGCTAGGCAAGCCCTGTGTCACTGAGCCACCCCGCTACCTCTTTTTTTATTTTTGAGACAGGGTCTCACTAAGTTGCACAGTCTGCCTCTGGCCTTAAATCTGCAATCATACTGCCTCAGCATCTCTGTTGGGATTGCAGGTTTGTGCCACAGCACCTGGCAAGGGGAATGTTTTTTGTTTGTTTTGTTGTTTGTTTTTGTTTTATGAAGTATCCAGGAAAATAGAACAGTATGATAAACGTCTACATATTCACTACCTAGACTCAATATTAATATTTTTCCCCTGAATCATTTCAAAGTAAATTATAAACATTATGACATTTTGCACCTAATCATTTCAGCATGAATCACCCAAAAATAAGGACAGTTTATTACTTAACCACAATATCATTATTACCTCTAGCAAAATTAACAACAATTCTATAACATTATCCAATACCCAATCCATATTCAAACTTCCACTGTTGTCCCAAAAATGTTTTTTAGCTATTTTTTTTTTCAGAGAAGGTTCAATTAAGGATTACTTACATTTGGTTTTATGTCCCCTTTTTGTTTTCTTTTCTTTTTTCTTTTTTTTTTTTTAAATAGAATCTTGCTCCTGTAGCCCAGGCTACCCTCAAACTTGTACTTCTCCTGCCTCAGTCTTCCACGTGCTGACATTACAGTTGTGCACCCCGCAAATAGATGATTATGTCTCTTAAAGCTCTTATCTAGAACAGCCGCCTTCCCCCAACTGCACTTCTTTTTTTCATGTTTATTTACCTTTTTTTTTTCTTTTTTTCTTTTTTTTTTTTTTTTGTGGTGCTGAGGATTGAATCCAGGGCCTCGTGCTTGCATGCTTTGCAAGTGTTAGACCACTGAGCTGCATGCCCAAACCATTTTTTTTTTTTTTACTTTTTGAGACAGGGTCTCACTAAATTACACAGATTGCCTCTGGTCTTGAACTTGCAATCCTCCTGCCTATGCCTCCCGAGTCGCTGGGATTATAGGCATATGCCACCATGCCCATATTTACCTATTTTTTAATTGTGACAAAATACACAGAAAATTCATCATCTTAACCATTATGATGTATACAGTTCAGAACCACTAAGCACATTCATGCCTGCAGTGGTAGCCCTGTGGCATCCGATCCCGTCAGATCTCGGAAGCTAAGCAGGGTCAGGCCTGGTTAGTACCTGGATGGGAGACTGCCTGGGAACACCAGAAGCTGTAGGCTTGGGAGAAGGACGTGGCAACCCCCTCCCAAAAATCAGTCTGCCATTGAAAACCCTATGCACAGCAGAGAAGCACTGACAATAGTGTTTCCCCTGTTGTACAGAGGGTCGCTATGAGTCGGATACCGACTCAACGGCACCTAACAACAACAACAAGCACATTCATATTGTTATGCAGCCATCACCACTATCCAACTCTTGAGACTTTTTTCATCTTCTAAAACTGCAACTGTACATTAAACACTAAATTCCTCACTGTCTTTCCCTCATCCCCTGGCAACCACCATTCTACTTTATGTCTCTATGAATTTGACTACCATAGAGACCTCATAAGTAGAATCATATAGTATTTGTCCTTTTATGACTGGTTTATTTCACTTAGCATAATGTACACCTTTTCTTAAAAATTACATTGGCTTTTTGAAAAGGACAAACTAGTTATTTTATACACCCTTCCTTATTCTCAGTTTATCTGATTGTTTCCTTTGGTTGTCATTTAGTTTTCTTTTATTCTATGTAGCTCCTATAAACTAGAAGTTAGATTGAGGGGCTGGATTAGAGATTGAAATTTAAGATTTTCCAAGACTGCTTCATAGGTGGTAATATATGATAAGATTAGGGTTTTTTGTTTTGTTTTGTTCATATATATATGTATATATATATATATGGTTTTTTTTTTTTTTTGGGCAGTACTTGGGGATGGAACCCAGGACCTTGTGCATACTTTGCAAGTGCTCTGACACTGGGCTGCACCCCCAGCCCATTTCTTACTTTTTGAGACAGTCTCATTAAGTTATATAAGGAGCCTCTGGCATCGAACTTGCAATCTTCCTGCCGCCACCTCCCAATTTGCTGGGATTACAGGTGTGCGCTACCATACCAAGCAAGATTAGTTTCAATTTCTAAAATGACTTTTTAAAATGGCATTGTCTTCTATGAGGTGCAGCTTAGAAATAGCTTCTTCATCCAGATTTCCATAGACTGGAAGAACTTTTTACATTGGCTTACAAGATAGTTCCATGTTGTTGTTGTTGTTAGGTGCCGTCGAGTCATGTCCGGCTCATAGCAACCCTCATAGGGTTTTCAATGGCAGATTGTTTCGGGATTGCCTTGGGAGTGGGTTGCCACGTCCTTCTCCCATTTTTTGCAGTGCTGGGAATCGAACTCGGGACCTCAGAGACTGCAGAGCAGCGCTCTACCAACTGAGCTAAATCCCAGCCCTAGATAGCTCCATAGGCCAGCCATAATTCTTTTGCAAGCCCATATGTGTTGGCAGCTCCAGATTGAGGTAGTACCTGCTTTGGAGGAGCTCACAGTCTGTTGGAATCAGGCCTCACTAGTAGGTTAAGAGCAAGATCGCTCATTTTACTTTGCACTTTAGTGAGCTTCCATTTTCTTTCTATCTTGCTTTAGCTGCTGCGCAGGTTCTGGAACCTCTGGCAGTACCAGATTGAGCAGAAGGAGGAAAGAGAGCAGTTCCCCTTACTGCATGCAGCCTGGGGCCACTACAGGTAGGACTCAATCTCAGCCTTGGCCTCTCCAGGGACACCTTATGATTTTGACTTAGGATTCTCTAGAAGTGATCGGCTACCCTACAATGAGATAGTGCCACAGATTCAGAAAAGGTGGCAACCACCCTATAAATCAATGCTTTTTTTTTTTGCTGGTTAGATGGGAGATAGAATGAGGATGTTTGTCCTGGGTCTTGACCACCACCGTGTGTGCCTGGTTGCTCACTGTCTCAGTTCTTCAGGTATTATGATGTTCACATCTTAGAATTCATGCTAGTGTTAAAGGGTCGGGCCAGGCGAATATTTGTGGCTCAGTCTTAAAGGGAACAGGGAGTTTTCTCAATATTTTTCGAGTTAGCTAGTCAGTTAAACAAAAGCACTGCCTATCTGTGAGGAAAATTAAGAATGTAAAGAAGGAAGGTATAAAAAGAAAATTGTGCCCTGCCTATAATTCCTTAGTCTAATTCCTTAGAGGTAACTACTGTTAACTTTCTTGCTGCCAGAAATGGTTGTTTGCTTTTATTTTTGTTGTGTGTTTATTGAGACAGGGTCTCACTATATACACAGGTTGGCCTCAAACTCATTATCCTGCTGTCTCAGCCTCTCAAATGCCCAAATTACAGGCATGCACCACTATGCCTGGCTCAAAAATATTCACTATATTCAATGTTCTTCTCCTCTTTCTCTTCCCCTCCTCACAGTATAATCACTTTAATTGGCATAGTTATAGGTAGAGTTTTGGAGCTATTTATTTGTAAATTCATTTATTTTTGGTACTTGGGATCAAACTCAGGGCCTCACACATGCTAAGCAGGTCCTCTACCACTGATGGACATCTTTAGCCTTGGAGCATTTTTTAATGAGTTAATGAGAATCTCAATATTTAACTGACTCAATTCAGAGTTGTCAAAATATGTCATGTAAAATAAATCATGTATTATAAAACTAAATGTATTATTCTCACTTTCAATATCACCATATGAGAAGGAGCATATCACAGGCCCAGGTAGCCCTAAATAAGCCCCAGTGTTTGGCAGTAAAACAAGAAAGTTCAGGCTATCTGGGGGATGTCATACATATTTCCTAAGTTCTGGAGAAATTGTGTTTGCTAGTCTAATTAGGTTTACGAGAAAGTTGTCAAGAGCTGGGGATGTAGCTCAGTGGTAGAACACTTGTGTAGCATGCATGGGGCTTTGGGTTTGATTCCCTAGCATGGCAAAAAACAAACCAAACTGAAACAAAATTACACCCAAAACAAAACAGAAAACCCAAAAAAGTTGAGATTTAAAGCAAATCAGAGCCCAAAATCAAGGTCAACAGGTATTAGATTATTTCTCTCTCTACTAAAATGAAGCTAGCAAGCCCGTGGGATGCATTTAACTCCCAAGAAATAACTGTACCCAGATTCACCTGCCTTAAAAACAAAATAGAAATTTAAAAACCTGAAACCTGAAAGTGCTGATGGGCAGTACCTTAATGTTCTGTTTTTTTTTTTTCCAGGGTGACATTGCTATGCAAGTGTATCAGATTGTGGTTACAATACACTGGGAAGAGAAGACACAAGCAGGTATGGAGTACATTGAAGCAGATAGCTCTACTGCCATACTCTCTTGGACCTGCTGGCTTTGGGAAAATTCTTGGAAAAGGATATGCAAAGAGGTCTTCTTGCTCTGATTTGGAGGAGGGGGTGCTATAACAAGCACAGAGTGTTTCCTTCAGTCCCCACTAATGTTGGCAAAAAGTCCACAAAACTCCATCTGCTAGGAATGTGCAGATTCTCTTGAGCAGGATTGAACTGTTAACAGACATTCACATCTTCCGTTGCTAGGTGCCCTTGAGTTGTATCCAACTCATAGCAACCCTAACATTCATTTATTGTATGAACTGTATGGTCCATCACCCAGTGGGACTTTGAGGAGATATGGGGAGAGCTACTGAGAGCATAAGAGCAATATCCCATTGCTAAACAGTATGAGACAAAGTCCCCCAGTGGGTAGAAGAAATGAGGCCTAGGTGACAAAGTAGGAAAGGCAGATAGTGAAAGATTGAATTCTGCCTAAGAAATACTGTATATTCTTTTTTTTTTTTTTTTTTTTTTGTGTGTGTGTGTGTGGTACTGGGGGTTGAACCAGGGCCTCACACTTGCATGCTTTGCAAGTGCTGGACCACTGAGCTGCACCCTCAGCCCATTTTTTTTTTTTTTTTTTTTAGTTTTTGAGACAGGGTCTCACTAAGTTATGCAGACTGCCTCTGGTCTTGAACTTGCGATCCTCCTGCCTCTGCCTCCTGAGCCGCTGGGATTACAGGAGAAATACCGTATATTCTCAAATCTAATCTGCACTCTTTCAACAGTTTTGTTGTTGTTTTTTGGTGCCATTGAGTTGGGTTCAACTCATAGTGACCCTATGTAAAACAGAACAAAACACTACCTGATACTGTGCCATACCTGACACTATTGTCAGTGCTTCTCTGCTATTCGTAGGGTTTTCAATGGCTGATTGTTTCAGGAGTAAGCTGTTGGGTCGTTCTCTCAAGCCTATAGCACTCAGTATTCCAAGTGCTCTGCCATCCAAATACTAAGCAAGGCCTGACCTTGCTTAGCTTCTAAGATCTGACAAGATTGGATGCCAGGGTGGTATAGATGTAGACTCAACAGTTTTAGAGGGTTAAAAACTCAGATGCAGATTAGAATTGTGTATGGAATAGATTCACAGTTGAAACTTGATTTGGGGAAAAGTTATAGAAGCAATGTGTTGTTGTTGTTGTTGTTAGGTGCCGTTGAGTCGGTATCTGACTCATAGTGACCCTCTGTACAACAGGGGAAACACTATTATCAGTGCTTCTCCACTGTTCATAGGGTTTTCAATGGCAGATTGATTTTTGGGAGGGGGTTGCCAGGTCTTTCTCCCAAGCCTATAGCACCTGGTGTTCCCAGGCGGTCTCCCATCCAGGTACTAACCAGGCCCAACCCTGCTTAGCTTCCGAGATCTGATGGGATCGGATGGCACAGGGCTACGGCTGCAGGCAGAAGCAATGTACGTGTTGTAAAAACAATACAATGCAATAGTATGGATTAGATTTGGATGCAGATTAGATTTGAGAATATATGGTACATGTTGTGAAGCACCATCCCTATAATCTCAGTGACTTGGGAGGCTGAGCCAGGAGGATCACAAGTTCGAGGCCAGAGATAGCCTGTGCAACTTAGTGAGACTCTATCTCAAAATAAACTTTTTAAAAGAGGCTGGGGATTCAACTCAGCTGTAGAGCGGTTGTCTGATGTGTACCCTAGTATGAAAGAAAAGAAAGAAAAGAAGGAAGGAAGCAAGCAAGCAAGAGAGAAGAGAAGAGAAAAAAGAGAAAGTCAAAGAGAAAGGAAGGGAAGGGAGGAAGAGGGGAGGAGAGAGGGGGGAGGGGAAAGAGGAATACAAGGTGCTGCAGGCTAGAGAGAAGGACCTGGCAATCCACTCCCAAATCAACTTGCCATTAAAAACCCTATGAATAGCAGAGAAGCATTGACAGTAGTGCCAGGCATGGCACAGTGTTGGAGAGTGTTTTGTTCTGTTATATATAGGGTGGCTATGAATCGGTCCTGACTTGATGGCACCTAACAGCAACAACAATATAAAAATAGATGCTACAAACATAAGGAGTATAGGGAGAGAAAATATGTGCATTTATAACACATTTAGAAGTTTTACAACATAACATTTTTAAAGTTCAAAAAATACATTGTCACTGTTACATGCTAGCAGTCAGATTATAAAACGGGCAGTAGGTGTGAGCACCTAAGCCATTGTTGTTGTTGTTGTTATTGTTAGGTGCCTTCGAGTTGGTATCCAACTCATAGCGACCCTCATAGGGTTTTCAATGGCTGACCATTTAGGGATTGCCTTGGGAGTGGATTGCCAGGCCCTTCTCCCATTTTTGTGGTGCTGGGAATTGAACTCGGGACCTAAGAGACTGCAGCACAGCACTCTACCAACTGAGCTAAATCCCAGCCCACCTATGCCATAGTGGGAAAAAATAAATACATGCACGTGTGAGTGTGCATATTTATCTAAATACCATATATTTGCATACACTAATCTAAATATATATAGGGAGATGCTCAGGCTACATGTTATTAAAGTGAATAATTTTTGTCATATTTCATCCATTTTACTTGTATTGGTAAAAGTCAACATAATATTTTCATTTTTTCTTAATTTTATTGTAGAGGAAGCAATCCCTCATGGGTGTGACCCTTAAAGTTCATTTTAAAAAAGCAAAACATAAAGGCCATTCATTATTCTACTTTAGCTACTACAGGCCCGGGCAGATGGTCATTTCCAGCAGAGAGTCCTGCCTGTTGCCTTTCACACCTGGAACAGACTCTGGCGATGGCACCAGCAGGAATGTGTCCTCAATGCAAGAGCAGTACATTTTCGCAGGTATGTTGTGTAATTTTTGTCTGCACAGTGCAGCCATCTCCAACCTTACTCTGCCAACCGAACAGTCCATTGACTTTGCTCCTCAGCCTCCAGCCACCCCTACTCCCCAGCCCCTGATTCTTCCTGGTTTTTCAATAATGTGGGTGTATTGATTTCTTCTAGCAGGAAAAGACAGCCAGTATTTCCCATGGGAAAGTTTTGTCCATCCTTATTGGAGGTGCTTCACAATAGCCAGTGTTTTATGTTTCTGCCCTCATTTCATGCTGCTGAGAGCTCCATTAAAGCTGCCCATTAGCTTTCTGGATTAGAGTGTTAGTGGAGCATTGCATTCCCTTGGCAGGCGTTCTTGAGTATGATTTCCCTGAAACACTTAGTTCCTGTTCTGCAAGATCTGGCTTTTTGAAGTCTTGAAGTTATAGTCATCAAGAAAATTAGAAAGGTCGAGGATCAGAGCTTTATCTTGGTAGTTAGCTCCTCTAGGACCAAACTTGCTCCAAGCAGGTTCTCAGTATGAGTGGGTGGAACATAATGAAATTATTAATCACTACCTCTGCATCACCCACTCTGGTGGGCATTGTATGATGGAAGAAAGAAAAGAAATATATAAGTGCATCCCACCTGGGACATTATTATCTTCATTAGTGATTTCCTTCTCACACCTGTTCCTAAGAAAACAGGTGCAAATGATGTGACCTGCCCATAGTAAGAGGCACAGCCAGGGTTTAAATTCATACCTCCATTGCAAAGTCCAGGTGCTTTCTACTTGATGAAGAGGAAGATCTATTTGATGACTTTATAGGAGCTTGACTGGGGTTTAGCTCGGTTGTCAGAGTGCTGCTCTGTGCTAAGTTTGATCCCCATCAACGCAAAAATGGGAGAAGGAACTGGCAGCCTACTCCTGAAACAATCCCAAAACAGCCATTGAAAACTCTATAAACAGCAGAGAAGCACTGACATAGTGTCGGCATGGCAGAGTGTCAGGGAGTGTTTCATTCTGTTGTACATAGGGTTACTGACTCAACAGCACCTAACAACAAACAACATAGGAGCTTTGCAGAAAAAATTGAAAAACAACTTAAGACACTAGATCCATGAATCCACGATTATGTCAAACCACAAGTTCTAGAGTTCAGAGCTAGTGCTGAGGGTGGCTGGGGAGCATGAAATTATCTGGAGAGGCTTCCTGTGAGCCAAGCAGGTGAGGAGGGATGGCCAGAGTCGAAAGATGATGAGGCCCAGATTGGGAATTAGACTGATCCTATACACAGAAGATAGGCAGATGTTGCAGCAGGTGCATGGAAATAGTAAAGTGACAGTTTTGGAGATGACTCAGTGTAGTCCTACAGCTGTACCACTATGGTGTCTGATCCCATCAGATCTTGGAAGCTAAGCAGGGTCCGGCCTAGTTAGTCCTTGGATGGGAGACCACCTGGGAATACCTGGTACTGTAGGCTTGAAAGAAGGACCTGGAAACCCACTCCCCCAAAAGAACCAGCCATTGAAAAGCCTATAAATAGCAGAGAAGCACTAACAATAATGTTTCATTTGTTGTACATAGGGTTGCTATGAGTCGGACACCAACTTGATGGCACCTAACAATAACAATACTGTACAGTGTACATCAACTTAGGATGGAGAGATGAGAGGGGGGGATGTGTATTCGGAGAAGGTGCAGTGATTTGAATTTAGAGGAATCCAGATGCTGGTTTGAGAGGCTTGCCTAGAACTCCAGGGTCCCTGAACGTAAAATCCAAGATGTTTTTTGTGAGGTGGTCTCAAGTAACAGAGACTTCCAGAAGAATAGCCCTTGCCTTTCCTTACCTCTCCAGCAGACAGCAACTTTGCCTTGACATGGGTACCGTATTGTGCTCTCATATAAGATTCATTCCAGAAATGGCTTCAGTAGTTAAAAGATACACATAGGCATTTGTTTCCTTTACCAACAAGTAGTTGTGTTGCTTCTGTGGCTTTTTTGTCTTTTATGTAACGTGGGGACCAAATTTTCCAGTTAGTGTACAAATTAATGGGTTTTAATACAACATTTCCATGCATCCATATGAGGTATAATTTAAAAATATGGTAAATATTTAAATAACAAAATTTATTATGGTAAAAGACACATTACTATAATCCACCTCCAAATACTCCCCCTGTCTCCGAACCTCCTTATCCCATTGTTCTTGCCACTTACTGAAGCAGCCCTAAAAGTTCTCTTTTGTGAGTGTCTGTAGTTATCCCCTTCCATAACAACTCTCCATGTCACACATTGCTTCTGGGACAGCAATTTCTGTCAAGGATACACTGTGATGTCCTTATTTATCTATCATTCATTGGATCAGGCACCATACAACTTCTGGATCTTCCCCAAAGTCAAAATGACCATGAAAGGTAAACATTTTGAACCAATTCATGACATCAAGGCAACCACTACAGTGCAACTGAAGAGGAGGATTGATGGCAATGTGTCTTTCACTGTAATAAATTTTTTAAGTTTAAACATTTACCATATTTTTAAAATCACACTTCATATCATTATACATTGTACACTGCTTTGGGGACCAAAATTTTTAGGGTACCTTCTAAGTTGCCAAGAGGAAACTCAAAGACTTTTTGTTGAGGAGCTGTGCTTGGAGACAAAAGGTTGCGGGGGAGGGGCGGTGAATTGGTGATAGGGAGTAGCCAGGAGGCTTGAAGGATGGCAGAGGCCTGATCTAGATTTTGTTTTGTTTTGTTTAGGTTGTTGGACCTTTTTAGAAAATTTAGTTTTTCAGATTCCCACCTTTCTGGTATATGAGGGAGCTGAGTGAATAAGAATCTGGTTTGGAAAGCTAATCAGCCCTGAATTCAAACCTTTGCTCTGCCACCTGCCAGCTGTGTGACCCTGGGCCAGTCAATCTCTGGGCCTCAGTTTTCTCAGATACAAAGTGGAGATGATTTGGTAATAGTCACTGCCATAGACTGTCATCAAAACTAAATGGTATATTACATGTCAAATACAATCCAAGCATCTGGTATGAAATATTAACAGTTCTGCTAGCCCTTGGAATTGGTTTGATGGTGACTTTCACGGTAAGTAAATACTCATGTAGCATTCGTTTGGTATTTGGTAAATTAAAGTTCCAAATAAATACCTAATCTTCTTTTCTCTTAGTGTATTTGTTTATTATCTTAGGAATACAGGCAGGATTTATGGCAGAATCTTTTGAATTATGATTAAAATGATAATTAACCTCCAGTAAAGTGTACTGAAGATGAGACAAAACCGGTTTATCTTTTTTAAAAATTGATGTAAGCCAGGCATGGTGGTTCCCACCTGTAACCCCAGCTCCTGAAAGCCTGAGCTGGAAGGATCAATGTAAGTTAGAGGCCAGCCTGGTCTACATAGTGAGTTCCAGGCCAGCTTGGGCTACCCAGCAAGATACTGGTTCAAAAAATAAACATAAATAAATAAATTGATACAAAGTTTATATGCACTGAAAGGCACAGATGTTAAACAGTTTACTTCATTTTCACAAATGATGCTACTAGATAATCTAGTCACAGTATTCCTATATTTTCATCACCATTTAATTGCCTTGGCACCTTTGTTGAAAATTAGCTGGCTGTGTAACTTTGTATGTATCTCCGAACTATCTCTTCTGTCCACTTATCTACTTGTTTATGTTATTACCACACTGTCTTAACTACTTATCTTCATAGTAAGTTTTGAAATCGTAGTGAGTCTTTCAACTTTATTCTTGTTCAAGGTTGTTTGTCTAATCTAGGTCTTTTGTGCATTCCCATGTTAAGTTTTAGAATCAGTTTACCGGTTTCTACAAAAAATCTTCCTGGGATTTTGTTTGGGTTTGCACTAAATCTGATACATTTCTTTTTTTATTTACGTTTTTCTTTAATTTTTCTCAGCAATGTTTTATAATTTTGTTGTTTTGTTATGTTTTTGTTTTATTTTTGAGATAGAGTCTTGCTTACTATGTAGCCTTAGCTGGCCTGGAACTCGCTATGTAGTCTAGGCTGGCCTTGATGCTGCAGCCATCCTCCTGCCTCAGCCTCTTAAGTGCTGGAATTACAGGCATGTACCACCATGCCTGACTTGTTTTATGATTTTGTATAGAGGTTTTATTAAATTTATTCCTAAGTACCTTACAGTTTTTGATGCTACTTTAAGTGGAATTATTTTTAAATTTTATTTTCCAATTGTTTGCTCCTAATTTTTTCGATGGCAACTAGTAGCAACAACAATAAATAGAAATATAATTGATACCTTGTATTCCATGACTTTTCTAAATTATTAGTTTCAGTAGTTTCTTTTTTGAAAATTGCATAAATAATACTGTTGTATATAAATGAAGATAGCTTTACTTTTCCAATCTATATGCCTTTTTTGCTGTTGCTCTTATTGCACTGGTGAGGATTTCCAATATGTTTTTTTGTTGCTTCTGTTTGTTTTTTGAGACAGGGTCTTGCTATATAGCTTAAGCTAGCCTTGAACACTTGATCCTCCTGCTTCGGCCTCCCAACTGCTGGGATTATAGGGATGTACCACCACACCTGGATCCAGTGCAGTTTTGTTTATTTATTTATTTGTTTATTTATTATTTCCTTTTTATAGTCCTTGGTTGAACCAAGGGACTTACACACACTTTGCAAGTATGCAGCCCTAGCCCAATTTTTTTTTTTTTTTTTAAATTTTAAGTCAGAGTCTCACTAAGTTACACAGGCTTCCCCTAGCCTCAAACTCACAATTTTCCTAGTTTCACCTCCTGAGTTGCTGGAATTACAGACATACCCCACCATGCCTGGCTCCAGTGTAGTTTTAAGTAGAAATGGTGAGAGAGTGCACAGTTATCTTTTCCCCATTCTTTTGGGGAAAGCAAAATGTATTCAGTATTCCACCATTGAGTACGTTAGTTGTATTATTAGATTGATAATATTCCCTTCTGTTAGTTTATTGAAAATTTTTATTATGAATGATGCCTGGACTTTATCAGGTGCTTTTTTTTTGCATTTATTGAGATGGCCATATGATTTTCCTAATTTCAAAAGTTAAATCAACCTTGTATTTCTGAGATAAACCTCATTTGGTCATGATGTATTATTTTACATATTACTTATTTTGATCTATTAGTATTTTTTAAGGATTTTCACATATAGGTCTATATTTTCTTGCGATGTTTTTATCTTTTTACTGAAAGATTGTAATATTGCTTCTTTTTAAAAATTTTTTTATGGAATTTGTTAGTGAAATTATTTGGGTTGTGCGCTTTCTTTATGGAGAGATTTTCAATTTTAGATTGAATTTTGAAAATAGATACAGAAGTATTAAGAGTTTCTATTTCATTTTGAGCCATACCCAGTTATATTACATATTTTTTACCCCACAATACAATGTCATTATTTTTGCTTTAAATAATCATCACCTGTGATCCTAGCACTTGCGAGGCTGAGGCAGGAGGATGTGAATTCCAGGCCAGTCTGGGCTACATAGCAATACCCTGTCTGGGGAAAAAAAAATTGAATTTTTTTTAAAAGTTAAGAGAAGAAAAAAATACTGTTTTATATTTACCCTCGTATTTTTCCATTTCTAATGTTCCTCATTTCTTCCTGTGGATTTGAGTTTTCATTTGTCTCATTTTTCTTCATCTGTCTTTGTTTTACAGTAAGTGCAGGACAACTAAAGATGGTGTCAGCTTATGGTTTTGGTATCTCCACTCTGGCTGGGCCTGAGCTCCTTCTCCCAGCCCTGTCCACCCTCTTTACAGCTCTTACGCTATGGGAACCGCTGTCTGCTAGGCCTCAGGGCATCTGCATGTGCAGCGCTCAGCTCAGAACCAGGGACAACCTCAGTCAAGTTCAGCTCTCTTCTCTCTAGTACCTTTTCCCCAGATTCTGGCTCTTTTAGCAGTCTTGAATCCAGCCTTTGCCTCTGTTCAGTGGGACAGTCACAGAGCTCAGCTTCCTTCCCTGTGACTGTCCAAAAATTGCCACACAGACACAAAGCCTGTATGGCTTAGGGACTCACCATACATGTTTTTCATCCTTCAAGGATCACAATTTACACTTCCTATTATCTAGTGCCTGAAAACTATTGCTTCATTTATTTAGTCTAGTTTTGAAACACAAGTCTGAAGAGCAAGTCTGTGAATAAAGACAGTTTTTGGCTTTGAGTGATGTCTCTCCTGTGTTAAATGGCAGGGTAGCAGTAGCACCCTACCACCCAGCTTTGGTCCTTATGGCTTTGCCAATATGTGGCCCTTGGGTCTGTGGGGCAGTTGTCATGACGGTGCTTTTGCAGGATTTGGTAAAGTTAATGGCGAGCAGGTAGCCAAGGTAGTCCTAGGCAGAGATGACAAAGCAGTGGTTCCCATACCAGTATGTCTGTCCAATTCACCTGGAGTAGTAGTTTTGAAATACTATGTCCTGGGCCCCCTCACATCTGCTCAGTCAGCCTCAAGGATCTTAGCCCTGTTCCTCCCACCCTCAAAGAGTTGATACAGAAGCAACCTGACCAGCAGTGTATGCTGGAAAGGCTTTCATGTGTAATCACTGGGAGTGTAGATTTATTGAGGAACTAGAGTCTTAGAGTCTGTGTCTTTCTCATTCTGTGGAAAGGCTAGGATGATGCCAAAAAAACTGGGAAGGTGTTGAGGTTTGGGGGGTTTTGGTTTTATTTTTTTTTTGTTTTGTTTTGTTTTGTTTTGTTTGGCTAACATCTGTATTCCTTCCCATTCTCTTTCCTTTCCTGTCTCCTTCCTCTAAGCTTATAAAGGAAAAATCCAGTTATTTGGAACTTGTAATTCTGTTGGGTTTTTGTTATTTTAAGTGCTCTACTACTATGTATTTCTTCTTTTGGTTTTTAGGAAGACATTAGAGAAGCAAGTATTTGCTGTCTGGTGGCAGAAGATGTTTCAGCATCGAGAAAACCGCTTGGCAGAGAGAATGGTACGTGGCTTTCCCAGAGCTGTCTGAGGGGTAGGCCCTGTATTAAGCCTTCACTTCATCCTTGACCTCGCCTCATCCTCCTCAGGAAGTTGCACAGAACCCAGGCCCACACCCAGGGTGCCTGCATGTGACTCATGAGCCTGGAGCAGGGTCTGGACGTCTGCGTCCATTGTCAGTGCTGTGCACAGGCAGCTTCTGGGCCAGGGCACCCTCTGAATGTGCATTCCTTTTGTCTTGGTCATCATTTGTGGCCTGGATTCTTCTCTGGCTTCTGTACTGCTCTCCTTCCTGACTGGTTCTGTTCTCTTCTTCCTGTCCTGTCTCAGGCCATCCTTCAGGCAGAGCGGCAGCTCCTCCGTAGGTCATGGTCCACTTGGCACCAGCAGTTGGTAGCACGGCGCCAGGAGCGGGAGTGGCATGCTGTGGCCTGTGCCCACCACAACCATGGGTGGCTCAGGAAGGCTTTCTGTCTCTGGAGGGAGAGTGCCCAAGGGCTCAGGACAGAGTGAGTGGTAGTTCTGCCTCACAAACCCCTCCCACCCCAGCAGCACTGCCAGCTCCAGGTGCCCATCCAGAAGGTTGTGTCCTGTTTTAAGTTCCAGAAATTGAACTTGAAACAGTCTAAGTAAAATCAGAGCAGCATGCTGGGGCACCTCATGGCACTCTCAGCCTCAGAATCTCAGCTGAGACAGAAGTGTCCTGCGGATCTGGGAAGTCCTGTTCATCAGCTACACCCAACTTAGTAGTTGGTGCTGATTTAGAGGGGGCAGGGACAGGGACTAGACTGATGAGCCCATCTGGGGATAGCTGACCTGTCAGGTCGTGGCAGTTTTTACCAGACCACGAGGCTGCAGGGGTCGGGGCAAGTGGCCTGTGTGTCCACTGCAGAGTTTGTCCTGCTTTGGCTCCCTTCTCCACCTGCCATGTGCCCTGAGGATCTCACTGCTTCTCACACCCTGGCCACATTCAGTCCTCCTCTTCCCTGGGGCTGCACCACGCTGCACATGAGTGAGTGTCAGTGTTACTGGAAGCCTTTTGAAGTTGTAGGCAAAAGTTTGAATCTCTGCACACCTCTCTAGATCCTTTGGCAGCTCTTCAGAGAGGTCCTTGACTCTTCCAGAAGTTTAGCCGTGGGTGAGGGCCAGGGAGTGAAGGGAAGCCACAAGAGGCCCTTCGCTTCTGGGCTGCTGCACTGAGAGCCCCTGTCTCCCTGCAGGAGGATGGGCAGGGCTCAGGCTGTACGTCTCCGCTCAGCATGGCTCCTGCGGTGGGCCTGGAGCAGGTGGAGGGAGGTAAGGCTTTGGCATGGTGCCATCCGGCTGTGGCCTTTGGACCAGTGAGTTGTGCGTCAGTGTGATTCAGAGCAGACAGATGGGCTCTGCAGCAGTGCCTCAGAAGCCACGTGTCCTGAGTTGGGGAAGGAGGACGGGCAGCAGATAAGGGAGTGTTCCCTCACTTTAGTGAAAGATAATTGGCTCAAGACTCCTTATTCGCTTAGGTGCCAAGCTGTCCTTACCTGAGTTTACTGAACCTAGAATTCCGAGCTAGCCATTCACAAGAACCCTATGAAGGGTACAAATTGTTTAAGATAACATGGACAAGGCATTTACTGTAAGTCAGGCATTTGCTCATTTGATCCTCACAAAACCCCTAGAAATGCACATTCATAGATGAGGAAACTGAGGCTCAAGGAGGTTAAGTACCTTATGTGAACTGACGGTAATATGGGGTAAATGGAGCTAAACCTCGAACTGCTCCCTCAGCCCACAGAGGCCTCCCTCTCCTATGTTTGCAGTGCCTGGCCCTACAGGCTGTGGAACGGCAGAAGCTGACTCAAGCAGACCTCCATGGCCAGCGAGTCGTGCTGCGCAGGGCACTGCAGAAGTGGCTGGTAGGAGCAGCCCCTTTCCTCCTGCTGCAGTGTCAGGAGAGGTTTCTGGGGACTTTGGTTTCTTTTCTTGTTTTACTGTCTTTCCCCAGAGTAATCCAACAAGCCTGAAACAGAGCAGGTACCCCACACAGTGAGTCTGACAGCCACAGGGTCTATGGATCTTTCCTGGGACTGCCGTCTACAGGTGCCAGCCTTACAGGAAATGTGGCTCCACGTCCAGGGTTTGACTTATTAGCTGAGGCCCTAACAGCACAGTCTGATAGAGTGTGGGAGCCTTGCAACAAGGCCTTTAGCCTCCCTCCACTCTTCATGAGTGCTCTGGGCCTGTAAATGCACCTTGGAGTCTAGGAGCCTCAGGGAGAAGTGTGGGCTCAGGGGTGGCCTCCACTGTGCCTCATCTCCCACAGATGTACCACAGCAGGGTGCAGAGTGTCCTACAGGAGGTGACAGCCAGGGAGAGCCGGTACCACAGGCAGCTGCTATGGTGAGTCTCCTGAGCATGTCATGGGGTCCAGGTTGTGGGTAGAGAAATGGACTCCAAGAGCCAGGCATTGTGAGGAGTCCTGCCTCGGGCCTGAGCGCCTTGTCCTGGTCATGCTGTGGTTCTGGCCTCCCTGCAGGATGCCCTGCATGTACTGCTTCCCCTGAGTGTATCTTGAACGCTCGTCCTGTGCAGGGCAGACCTCAGGAAGCAGCTCTCACCTGGATGCTCACTTGTCCTACTCTAAGAACTTTTTCATCCCTGCAAGCTTCAGCCTCTCAGGCACCATTCCATCTCTTCTCCTGCTCTGGAGTTTGCAGGGACCTACCCCTCTTTCCTCTCAGTTCCCCAACAGTCCCCTCGCAGCCCTCTAGGACCATCTGCATCGCTCACCCCTGAAAGGCACTCATGGCCCACTCTCCATTCTTTCTAAGCCAAGCTCTGGCCTTGCTCCCTCCCATAGGCCTCTCCTGTTCCCCTCTCTTCTCCTGCCTTTGCATTTGCTCAGCATATGCTATTCTGAGCAACTGTCCAGGGCCTCCCCGAGCCAGCTCTGCAGCGTGCACACACTGGGGCTCCCGTGCCCTTCCTCTGGCTTCCCTGTCTCTGTGCTCTTATGTTGCAAATCACCTGTGTTGCCATCGTCTGGTTATGGCTCTGTATTCCCTGTGTCCTCCTGAGGACATGGTGTTCAGCCCACTGGGTCCCTGGTGCTCACCTTGTGCCTGCATCTGCTTGTTGAATGTTGACATGAGCATGAACTTGGATATCAATGAAACAGAGGCCCTGAGGCAAAGAAAGTCCTTCCTAGGAGTAGGGGAAGAGTGAGGGTCATTCAGAGCCTCCCTGATCCCTCACTCAGCCTGTGCACCTGCAGGTGGGTGTTACATTGCTGGAGAAAGAACACTGTGGCCCGTGTGGATGAGGCCAGAAAAATGGCTCAAGCAAGTGCCCATTACAGAAGGACTCTGTGTTCCAAGGTGAGGTACAGAGAGGCAAACTTGTCACCCTGGGGGTTGGGGACCATGTTCCAGCCAGGCATAGAAGGTGGGAAGCTGGTGCCAGTGATTAGCAATGAACAAGGAACCCAATATCTGTGTACCCCTCCTTCACTCCACACGCACACCTGTGTCTCCAGGTGTTTGTGTTTTTACTGAATTATGAACAAGTGTTCATTAAAATAAAAACATGGCACATGGAAAGTGAGTTCTGCACACATGGGCCTTTGCCCTGGGAGAAGCCTGTGAGTCAGTGAACCTCAGCCTCCTCCCCTGCCAGAAGCAGATGTTGGCTCCTGCTCTTTGGCTTTCATGTTCCATAGCCACTGAGGCTTTTTGGAAAGTACAGAGCATCCCTGGACTGGGTGAGGGTAGGGAAACACCACGCTATTTGGTTGGTCCCATGCTCTGGGGGGTGGGGAGGGTGCTACAGTGAGACTGTGGGTAGACAATGTGTTACAAGACGAGAGTTCACATGGAAACCATGGCACAGGTAGTCCCCGGCTCCCAGGTGTTCTGGAATTGAGCACATTGCTAGGAACCCTGAGTGGCTGGGGGGACCATTCTGACCACTGTGACGCTTCTGTGGAGGAGCATCGGCTGTATCTGGTAAAGGTCTACCTGCTCTCAGGAAACCTCAAGGCACCCTGGGAGGACAGCGGGCCTCCACTTGGCCTCCACTTGGCCTCCAGGCTTGGAGGGATGAGGCCTTTTTGTAGGAGTGTAGTGCATGACTGGGAAGCAGGCACCAGGCTTCCCCTGGCTCCCTCAGTTTTCTAAAAGTGTTATTTGATTTCCTGTGTGTCCCTCATAGGAAACCATGTGTGTGAGGTATACGTTCTGCTTAAGAAATAGTCATACAATTAAAGCCCATGTAATGACTTCATTTCTCTATTGCATGGTGTGAAGTTTAAATCCTCCTGATAGAAAAGTCCCAGAGCGTCCTTTGTGGGGCACTAGGCTCTATCCTGGGCCTGTGGGGACAGTCTGTATGGATGCAGGGGCTTCCTAGGACTTGAGAACCATACATTAACCCCTTGACCTCACCTCATGTGGAGCAGCCATGGCAGACCCAGAAGGTCCCTGGATGGCAGGCCAGGAAATGATTACCTCTTTGTTCCTCACTTGCTCATAGGTTCTCACTCAGTGGCAGGAGATCACGTCAGTGCAGATATATTACCGACAGCAGGAGGCAAGTGCCCTCAGGGAGGCCCGGAAGGCACTGGATAAGGGTAAGGGGGTAGGGGGTAGGCAAAAGCAGCAGTATTAAGAGGAGCGTGAAAGGGCTGGGGTTTCGCTCAGTTGGTAGAGTGCTTGCTGAGTGTACACTGTGGGGGGGGAAGAGTGGGAAGAATACAGAACTGCTCTGGGGTTCCCTGGTCTCCCCACACTCTTTCTCTTTGTGGTTGTTCATTTTCTGGGTTCCCGTGACTGGGAGGCTTCAAACAATAGGAAGTGATTTGCTCAGGTGTTGGCTAAGCTGGCCTCAGCTGAAAGTCAGGAATCCTTCCTGGCCTCCTCCAGTACCTGCTTCTTGCTGGCCATCTTTGGCATTTCCTGGGGTGTAGACACATCCCTCCAAACTCAGCCAGGGTCCTTCCTACGTCTCTGTGTTTCTTTTGAGGACACCACTCACAGTGGATTTAGGCCCACCCTACTCTAGTATGACATCATCTTAACCCATTACAGCTGCATGCACCCTACTGCCAAATACATTTATGTTCTCAGGCTCTGGGGAGGACATGAATGGGGGGATAGGACACTGTTCAATCCAGTGAATCAGAAAATTCTGCTCCCAACTGGTTCCCAAACAGCTTGAGATAAACTGAAAGGCCATGGCCTGAGAACCACAGGGAAAGAAAGAAACAAAGCTGGATTGGAGAAGTTCTAGGGGTAAGAGAGTGACCTGATAGAAGAATCCCACTGGCACCCTGCTTGTCAGGCCCGCCCCCCAGGTGTCAGGGCCCTGCTTCCTCGCACAGTTAGGTCCTGACATGTTCAGGGTCCAGAGACTTGCTCAGTCTACCTCAAGAATCCCCTCTCCCTGCTGTATTACCATCCTCAAGAGGAGTCTGGGGCCGGAGTCTGTGCCCAGGTATGTGGGTGGCCCGTGGGGACCTGTCCCCTAACACACCTCAGGACCTGCAGTAGGGAATCCAACACTCTGAAGGGGGAAGATGAATGGTTAGACATAAGTACAAACAAAAGTGAAAACAATTTGTAATGGTTTAAGTTGGACCATAGAGAAATCGATCAAGTTGTTAATTCAACTTAATGGAGTTTGCTCTGGAACAAAACAACACCCACCTTGGGTGGCTTCTGACTGTGGAGTGTTTAGTGATGGATGCAGATCCCAGCACTATGTTTCTGGTTCTCTCCTGAGAAAGAAGTGAGGGTTTTAGTCCATCCTTTAGCCTCTAGGCAGAACTTTTGTGCCCAGGGCAGTTTGGATTGGCTGCCTGTGGGTCCACCAGTGTCCACTCCCAGCCAGGTGGGAAGTTAGGGGGACAAGTTCCAGATGCTTCCTGAAGCTGCTTCTCCTCAAAGGACCTTCATTAGGAGGAAGTGGTAGCACATGGCATGCTCTGGGATTATATTTGTAGCAGATGGCACAAGAGACTTAGGGGGGCAGGCAACAAGACACTGTGCACATAGTAGGTACACAATAAATATCTGTTGATCAACTTCTTGGCTTATACTTAGGTCTCGGAATCTCAGGCACACGTTGGCTGGGGCTAGAGGAGGGTATCATAAGACACATTAAGTAGAAGGGTTAAGAAGCGCCAGCGCAGGCCTATAATCCCAGCATTTAGGAGGCTGAGATGGGAGGATCATGAGTTGGAGGTCAGCCTGGGTTACATAGTGGGAACCCGTCTCAGCGTTGTGCAGGCTTAACCAGAGGCAGTGGCGGACACCTGTAGTGCTAGCTACTGGGAAGCTGAGGTAAGAGGACCACTAAGCGTAGGAGTTCAAGGCCAACGTGGGCAACGTAGCAAGTCCCCATCTCTTAAAAAAAAATAATAGCAGGTCTTATAACCTGGCAAGACTTGGTTTCCTCATCTCTAAGGGTTCTTCATCTCTCAAGGTCCTTACTCAAGGGTGGTATAAATGGAGCTGGATAGAGAGGCAGATGCTCAGAGCTGTGCTCAAGCTGTCAGCACATATTACAAAGGGCCTCCAGGTCATGATCACCCCTTTTCTACCTGCCATGGCCAGTTGGAGGCCTCCTTATTCAAGCATCAAAGTGTCAGCCCTCATCTGTTGTCTCGAAAAGAAACTTTTCTCAGGGCCCAAGAAAATTCCCCAAAGGGAGAATCTGCTGACACAAAAACAATGCAAGACGCGGCCCCCACTTGCACTTGGGGGCCCAGCAGTCAGGCCGCAGCTCAGGGCGACTGACTGCTCCGACCAAGCCTTGGTTCCTCCCTGGTCAGACAGGCTGCCTCCTCGCCAGCCTCTGGTCCAGCAGGCAGCTCCCTTCTCTTCAGACGCAGGGGCTCCTTCTGCGTGGCCTATGGCACCTTGTGTGTGGCTCTGCACAGTCTGACTATGGACAAGCTCGTGACTCTTCGAGGGCCTTGGAACCCACCAGTAAATAGCAGGTCTGGTTCCAGTCCCTAGAGAGCTCGCAGTCACTGAAAGTGGCCAGACTTGTCCTTATAGGGTAGCCATGGGCTGCACCTGGTGGTTTCACTCACTGAAGGCTGGATGTCCTTGCTGTCCCATCCAACCCTCTGCACTCGGTAAACCCTCCTTGGTACAGAGCCGCCTATGCAGATCCTACAGAAGGGCAAACTCTGGCTTGCATCTGCTTCAGCTCGTCTCCGGACCTGGTTTCAGTGCTGGAGGGACCGCAGCCAGAGGGCAGCCCAGCAGAGAGCCTGGCTTGAGTGGGCAGCCCAGCACCACCGTCGGCAGCTGTTGCTACAGGGGCTGGATCGGTGGAAAGCCCACCATCTGGGGTGTGTCCAGAAAAGGGTGAGACCACAGGCAGCAGCTCTCCAAGCTTGCTCTGAGTGCCTGGGTGTTTGGGCCAGGAGACCACCTCTCGGGGAGGGGGCTCCTACAGGGACAAAGATGCAGGGGTCTTTCTGGGCATCTGGAGGAGGCCGGAGGTAGCCAGGCTTGATGTCAGGTCTCTCCCTGGGGAAGATCACCTGAGAGAGAAACCTGGTTCCCTAGCCTGGGGCTGTCAGAGCTGAGGGGACCTATAGAGCCTTCCAGATACCCTCTGCCTGGTCAGGAGCCCTTGGCATCCTCAGGATGGCTTCTGGCAAGGGGAGGACAATTCACTTGGGCCAGGCAAGGGTGGGGTCCCTGACTCCCCGTGTGCTTGTTCCCTCTTTCCTCAGCTCCTGCAGAGGCAGGGTGGCCACTTCCTGGTGCAGAGGCTCAGCCGGGCCTGTTTCTGCCAGTGGAGACGACAGGTGGGAGCTGGTGTGACACTCTGTCCCCTCTTCTCTCTCCTCTTGCTGGCTCAGAGGTCCGGGCTATGGACGATCTCAGCCCACACTTCTGGTTCAGTCTCTGGTGTCATCCTTGTCCCAGTCATTTCCTGGTACCATCAGCTTCCTTCTGTGTGGGATCTGTAGAAGGTGTTCTCTTCAAGGCCCGGTTTCTCTTCCTAGTGTTATATTAAAGATATCAGAGTAATATCCAAAAATCAATGTGAAATGAATTTTAAGACTTTGCTGAAGCCTTGATCCATGGTCAGAAAGGATCCCATGCATTCTGCATGGAAAGTCTTCAATCCTTGAGTTCCCCCCTCTCTCCCTACCAAGAGCCCAGCCCTTTTCCACCTTCCCTCAGTTCCCTCCAGAGCCCTTTGCCTTCCCCCTTTCCTAGTGGGGTGTATTGAGCAGGCAGAGGATGGGAAGCCTCGGCTACAGGGGGATGAGCCGGGCACAGGGAACACCCCTACATGGCCAAGAAAGCCCCCGAACAACCCAGTCTCTCTGGCCAACAGCTGGTGGTCAGGAAGCAGGAGCAGCAGAGCACGAGCCGGGCCCTGTGGTTCTGGGCCTTCTCGCTACAGGCAAAGGTAATGATTCTCACTACTTCTGCCTGGGCTGCGAAGGCACCTGCTCAGTGGGGTGGGTCAGGGCAGAACCCTTGGGGAGCCTGAGTTGACCTGGGCCTCATCTGCTGCCTTCCCTGGAGGTGTGGGCTGCATGGCAGGGGTTCGTGCTGGAGAGGAGGAGGAAGAAGGCACGGTTGGAGCGGGCGATACAGGCCTACCACCAGCAGCTGCTGCGGGAGGGTGCCACACGGCTCCTGCGCTTTGCAGCCAGCATGAAGGCCTTCCGGCAGCAGCTGCAATCCCAGCAGCAGGTCCAGGTAGGCCGAGGTCTGTCCTGTGGGCAGCGGGCAGGGCAGGGCAGGGCAGGGCAGGACATGAGCTGATGGAAGCCATGTTGCAGGCGGCCCACAGTCTCTACCATACAGTCCTCCGCTGTGCTGAGCTCTGGAAACAGAAGGCGCTGGGCTCGCGCAGTGAGTCTCGGCTTCCAGGCCCCGTGGCACCCAGCAGGAGAGTGGCATTTGAGGGTCCCCTCCTTGACCACATTGCTGCAGGGGCTGGGGATGCCACCCTGGAGACCCAGAGGCTACGAGCTCCTAGGCCTCAGAGAGCTCTGGGTGCCATGGCACAGGCTGCCGGGGATCCCTCTCTGCTGGAGCTGTGAGTAGCCCATTCCATACCTCTTCTGCCCTGAACCCCTGGGGGCAGAAGCTGGGACTTTACAAGAGGGAGAAAACAGCCCTGGGGAGCTGAGCTGCTTGGGGGCCCTTCTACTGCAGGATCCTGTTCCTCCCAGGAGGGAGGAGGGGATAAGGTTTCCAAACCCCCTTTTTTTTCCTGAGGAAACAGGTGTCTATTCCCACAACACCTCCCTGCCCCTCCCTGTCCTGGCTGGCTACAGTACACAGCAGGCTTTTGGGCCATCCTGGCCCACACCTGCCCCCAGGCCTGCCAGTCTTCCTCCTGCCTTTCATCCAGGACACTGGCTCCCAGTCAGAAACCCTGCTTTTTGTGACCCAGCACCTGCCCCTCTGCCACCTGCCTAGATAGTGTCCCCAAACCCTACACCACAGGCCTGTTGCTGAGGCAGTTGTTGGCTCCTAGAATGACCAGCACTGCTTGTGAGTCTCCAGGCCCATGGGTAGTTGGGGTGCACCAGGCCTGGGCCCTTGTCCCAGCACTGTCCCCTCCTCCCTGACCTTGGACAGGAGCCTGAATATCTTGAGGGCCACTCCCCTGTGACATCACCAGGCTGACGCACAGGTCAAGAGAGATGGGTGAAGCACATGCAGGGCTGGGCCCTGGTCATCAGAACAGCTGGACATTCTGTGCGCTCTGCCCACCCCACACACTTGCCAATCTCGGGCCTGGCTTAGTCTCCCTGTAAAATGGAAGGGTTGGGCCCCACAGAGGTCTCAGTCCCGCCCTAAGCCCCTGTCTACCCAAGGAACAAACCCCATTTCTCCCCAGCAATGCCCCCCGCTCAGCCAGGAAGCAGCCACGACGCCCACATTTCCTACTGGAGCCTGTGCAAAGCCAGAAGTCCCCAGGGTGTGGCATCTTTGGGGATCAAGGGTAGGTGGTGTGGTCATGGACCCTGCAAAACAATGACACCTCCAACTCGGGTCTGCATTTTGGTGGCCCTGTGGTGGGTGGCCAGTTTCCTTGTTCTTCACTCCAAAGAAACTCAGAAAGGGTCCGTGGCCTGACCATCCTCCTGCCTTCCCTCTCCTCAGGCCTGAGAAGCCTCAGGAACGAAGCCAAAGCATGGCCCAGCAAGCAGGCCCTTTCCTGCCAAGGCCCTTCCTGCCTGGGGCCCTACCGAGTGCCCCTGGCCCAAACCTGCCCCCGACAGCAAGTCCACGCCCAGAGGTGCTGTTGCTGCTGCCTCCTTCCTCCTTCATGCCCCGAGGAGCGGGAACACCAGCCAGGGTGAGTCCTCCACCACAGGGCCTATAGCCAGCTCCCCTTCTTGGGCGTGACATGTGGTGCTGTCCTTCTGGGCACACACTAGCCTGGTCTCCGTGCACACCAGGCCCAGGACACCACAACCACCAGCTTGCCGAGGCCCTGTCCTTGAGAAGCATCTTGGGGCAAGACAACCCAAAGAACCCTGTGTGCAGACCCATGGGTCGGGTCATTGCAGATCCTGTGTCAGGTGGGGCGTGGTGGAAGTTTGGAATGTGGGAAAAGGAGGAAACTGCTGAGGTGTTCTTAAAGGGGCACCCCCACATTCGTCTCTAACCTAGGCACCAAGGTGCCGGGTGACTGAGCAGCCGTACTGGTGGCCTGGATGCTGCAGCCACTCACTGTAGGGATGACAGATCCTCTTGGAGGCAGGGTAGGCAGGACTTGTGGTGGGTGTGGAGAGAAGGATGGGAAGGAAGGACTCCAGGGTGACTCATGTGTCTGGCCTGAGTAGCTTGAGGAGGGATGAATTCTTTTACTGAAAGAAGGAAATTGGCCTGGTGAAGCACTGAGTCCTTTGTGACCCTGTCTGATTTGAGAGAAAGCAACAGGGAGGAGGTCAGGGCTGGAGATAGTTGACAGCCCTCAGTGTAGGTCAAAGGTAAAGGCCTAGGACCCACTGAGGGCACTAAGGAGTATGGAGGACAGCGGGGCTGGCGTAGAGGAACCTGGGCAGGGATGGCCAGGGCTGAGAACACAAAAGGGCTTAGTAATGGAGGTGGCAGTGTCAAGACTGGGCCATTCCAGGAGATAGTGGCTGGAATGAATTCTGGGTTGAGAGGGTGGTGGTTCTGCCACTGGCACCCATGGAAGTGGACAGTGATAGAAGGGGCAAGTCCACTCTCCTAGGAGAGGAGGAGACAGAGGGTGGGGGTTGCAGGTGTGGATGGGACAGAGAGAAGAGTTGCCTCTGGCAACTCTGGTTTCTCACTGAAGTCCATGCTCAGCAGGGTCATGAAGTTAGAGCCCACTTGGGGTAGGAAGGTGTTGGGGCAGTCAGCTTATATGTTGCTGTGGCAAAATACCTACAAACTTATGGGAGAAAAGATTTACCAGGGCTCACAATTAGAGGATTTCACTCCACAGAAGCAAGGCAGGCACGCAGTGGAGCAGATAGCAGGACCTGTGGCTGGGAACCTGACATCATGGCAGGTCAGGAAGCAGAGAGCTCCTGGAACTGAGTGCCATCATGAAACCTGCAATGGCCCTGCCTTCAGTGACCTACTTTATACAGCTAGGTCCCACTTCCCAAATTTCCAGAGCTTCCTAGGATAGCACCACCACCTGGGGACCAAACACTCAAGCCTATGACTTTTGGGGGCCATTTTAGATTCAGAACATAACAGCTGGGTAAGGCTCAGAATAGCTGCTCTGCCTGAGACAGTGCTAAGAAGGTCCCTGGTGCCAGAGTTGATGTGTGGGACTTTCCCAGTGCAGTCAGGTCCTGCAGCAGGGGCAGGCTGGGGTGAGCCAGCAAGGGTAGGCCTGAGAAACCCAGGTCCTGGGGTTGGTCACCCTAGACCCTGCAGGATGTAGTGCCACCTTGCTAGGTTTCTATGCTCAGGACCCCCACTTCCTTTATAGGCATCAGCACAACCTCCCACTCCCAGGCCTAAAACCCAGGGCCCCCCATCTCTGGCCAGTGGCCCTGACCCCCATCTGCTGCTCCCTGGGGATTTCACAGGCACCAATGCTGGGCCTGGATCTGAGACTACGGGTGAGTAGGTGGCACCTCCCATGGCACTGGGCACTCAGGCTGCCCCACGTTGGGCCTGCCATTTATCCTCGTCCCAGAGACAAAGATGGTCAAGATCAAGCTCATTTTCCTGTTTTCCCCAGGCCACAAGGACCTTCAGGCTGAGCTGGAGGGGATTCAGCAACAACTACAGCAATACCAGACCACCAAGCAGAACCTCCGGTGAGACCCAGGAGGTGACCTGGGAACTGCCCATGGGAATAGGTGTGGCCTGGCACCGCAGGAGGTTCCAGTTCTTGCAAGCAGCTGCCAGGACCCCATGGGTGGTCAGCCTGCAGTGGGGGTGGCCCAGTATGTATTGTCTCAAGCATCCCTAATCTGGTGTGGCAGCTTTACCCACCATGGTCCTGCTGAGGAAGACCCACGTTGCCCTCCTCTGGGGACAGAGGCCCTGCTTTCCAGGGGGAATCATAAAGCTGAGCAAGACTAAAAACCTGATTGGGTCCTGCTGTCTATCCAGCGGCTGTGACTCTAATGTTGATAACAGTGTGGAGAGAACAGGCTTCAGTCCCATCTGTACTCAGTGGCCTAGGGACTGAATATGTAGGAGCCTCAGAGATATGAAGGAAACAAGTTCCTTACTTCCAGCTCCACGCAGGGGGAGACAGGGTGGGTGTTTTTACCTGGGCCTGCCTGAGTTGTTTGCTGGAGAAGGTGGAGAAAGCTGGGAGAGGAATTAGCATTGCCCTCACAAGCCTTGCAGCCCTCCAGAGCCTTTTCTCCACCTTATCCCTGCATCAGAACTAGCAGATACACCTCCCTAAGTCAGAGAGGGCTCCCTTGAGGCTCTGCCAAGAACCCATCCTGGCAGGTAGCAGGTGTTCCCCCTCTCAGGTCCTTCCAGCGACAAGCCAACAGCCTGCGTAGGTGGCTAGAGCTAAGCCAGGAGGAGTCGGAGCCTGAGGATCAGGATGCGGAGCAGCAAGTGCAGAAGGAACTGAAGGAGGTGAGGCCTGGGCCAGTGCCAGGGCTCCCCCTGTGCTGTGCTACATCGAAGCTCAGCCTGTCCCCCTTGACCCCCAGGTGGAACTGCAGATCCAGCAGCTGGATGAGGAGCTCCAGGCCCAGCGCCAGCCTGTTAGCGCCTGCATTGCCCGTGTCCAGGCCTTGCGGCGGGCTCTGTGCTAGTTAGCTTGCCCCAGGGAAACAGGGGCTGTGCTGGGCGGGGGGGGGGGGGGGGGCTCAGAACAGAATGCAAAGATGCAGTGAGGCTTATTTTTTTTATTTTAAAGTGTCTTGCAATTAAATTACTGTTCAGAAGTCTCCCACTTTTCATACAAAATACTGTGCTACTGATACAGTTGAAAAAGTTCAATGACTTCTCCTGCAGGAGAAATTCACAGCGTCCCCAGGATCAACACAAAACCTGGCCCTGTCCCCATAGCCTGCACCTGGGGAAGGTTTTCTAGACACTGACCCACCATCTGCCCAGGTTCCTGTCTCCACCATGGCCCCAGAGCAACAACCTCCCTATTTCCTGTGGGGCTGACCTGGACCTCCATGCCCCTACCCGCCCCTCCCCCACCGCCCACCCCTCCTGCTCACAGTCCATGCCACCAGGTGGGTCAGGAGTTGCTCTTGGCTGCCACAGAGAAGAATCGGTCAGCTCTGGAAGGTCACTGCTCAGGGCCTATGAAGGTCCATGCCATCAGTCGTCATCCTCAGAAGACACGGGCAGAGTCCAGGGCAATATAGTCAGCCAAAACGCACAGAAGAAAGATTTCAATTTTCCAACAAGCAGGTTGAGGTGAATTTGGAAACAGAAAGCAGTTGTCATGAAGGCCACGTGCTGAGGGGAGGTGGGTCCACAGTCCGTGCCAAAGAGGCACCTCACCCTGTGTGCTGTGCAGGAAGGCAGAGAAATAAGGCCAACAAAAGTAAAAGCAGGCAACAGGAGATAGCCCAGTGCTAGGGAGGCATAGTTAGAGTCTGTCAGTACTTACCACCTCTAACCACCACCCAAAACCAACTGAATCCTCAGCTCAGGGATGCATGGCCTCCAGTTTATACAATATTTAAAAAGGTCTAAAAGGGATTCTGAGGTCACCCGCCTGTACTTTCTCTGTAAGGGAGGCCTAGGGCATGGCAGGGGTCTGGATGCCTCAAAAGGTGGCTCCAGAACCTCTTGTCTGCACCTATGGACAGGCAGGAGCTGATCACGTTACGTCCTACCAGGCCAGCTGACATGGCCTGTGGTGCCCTTCATGTGGACAGCCTGCAGCTCCTCGAAGGACCCTTGTGTTCCCATGTGGAAAGATTCCTTCCTGGCAGCCATAGCCAGGAAGAGGCTAGAGGGAGCCCAGTGCCTCCCCGAAGCGGATCTTCTGCCCTGCCTTCAGCCTGAAATTGAAGTCCTTGGGTGCCTCAAAGATGAGCACGATGGTGGAGCCCAGGTTGAACTCTCCCAGGTGCTCGCCCTTGCGCATGGGAACGCCCTCCTTGTTGGCATGTGTCACGAAGCTGAAGTCATTGTAGGAGCCCTTGCTGTACCTCGGGCTGTTTGTGTGCAGGTCCTGGGGGAGGGGGAAATGGGAATGGGTCAGAGGGGGCCAAGGCCGGGGAGCACAGTGCTGCCCCCCAACCCAGCCCAGTGCAGAAAGGATGCTGGAGGCAGCATCTTGGACACAGATACACCAGTTGTCCCAACATCAGGGCCCCAAAAGGAACATGGGGACGCCAGACCTCACTCTTATCAGAACGATGCAAAGTAGCACCAGTGGCAACAGAGGATGGCAGTCACAAACTGACACCTAAAAAGGCAGGTCCAGGTGGGAGAGAAGCAGGCATGTTCTGTTCTTGTCTGCATGAGCCACCCCTTCCCCCCTCCCTTACTCCTGGCAGAAGCAAAGTGCCAGACAGGGAGGTTAATTCCCTCCATCTTTCCTGCTACCTCCAATCAGTGACCCCAGAGGCAGCGGGCAGGAAGGAGCGGCAAGCTGAGCTGGCTGGGGCCCTCAGAGCAGCTGCTCAGCAGAGCCTGGTCTAGCTGGACTTGAAGCTGCCTCGAGAGTCTACAGGCCTAACAGACCCACAGCAGAGCAGACAGGGCAATGGACCCAGGAGCCAGACCATTGGTTTTGGTGGGTCCTTGGCTCTGCTCACCCGGTCAAAGTAGATGCGAATGGAGCCCACATTGGTGGCCCCCACGGCTGTCAGTGAGAAGAAGCCATGTTTCCAGTCTCCCGTCAGGACCACACGCTCGTTGTGGCAGAAGAGCTCTTTGATCCAGCGGGCCATGCCAGGGTTCACTGACATCAGGGAGCCTGTGGAGACATGAGCCATGCCACTCCCTGCCTGAGCCCTGGGTGTCCACTACAGGATAGCCCAAGACTCCCTGGGACGCATGGCCTAAGTGTCATCCCAAATGCAGAGCAGGACCCGACTTCCCAACCCACACCCAAGCCAGGCTGAAATGGTCAACTCCTGGCCATGATCCCTGACACCTGGTCCCTGACACCAAGAAGCTTTTGGCCTCTGTGAAGCCCACAGAGGCAGCTCCCACTCATAGACCAGACCTGGGAAGTGGCGTCGGTGGGAGACAGTCCAGTCAGTGGGGGAGTGGAAACAGTGGTAGTCCCCAGGGGCCAGGTAGATGACACAGTGGTAGAGTTCATTCCCCTCCTGGGTCACCAGCTGGTTCCTGAAGGAGTCACATGAGGCGGCTGTGGGATGGGGCAGAGAAGAGGGTCAGGCTTGCACACAAGGTCCAGGGGTCACTCAGAACCTCGTGGGCATGTGACAGAAAGCCTGGACATGACTTTAAGGGAGGCTCCAGGCTTCTGGGAGAGATTCCCAGCCCCCTGTGCCAACCTGCTGCCTTAGCCTCCCCAGCCTTTTCTTCCTTCCCACCCCAACTGGGCAATGACCCACCTGGGGGGAAAGGCGGGTCCTCCATGCAGGTGCGAGGGCCCAGGAATGACTCCAGGGAGTAGGTGACCCCCTTCACCTGCTCCACCTCGCAGTTCTTCACCTGCCCAAAATTAAGGATCTTCCCATCTGATGGGCTGATCTGGAAGGGACAGGAGAGGTTTGCTGCCAGGGAAGAAAGGGTGCCCCCACAGGTGACACCCATACCCCGCCATCTGCCAACCACCCAGATCCCCACCCCCCTAGACTGCTGGACTGGAGCTGCCCACAAGGGCCAAAGACAGTGGGGGTTGCTGGGCTTGGTTTCCAAGAGCCCGGCAAGAGCCACAATTCCCGCAGGAGGAACAGAGCCAAGGGCCAGGCCTCACCACACTGTGCAGATCGCAAACAGGCCGTGCCTGCGGCTTCAGCTTGCGCCGGAAGAACTCGCTGAGGTTGCGATAATGGTGTAGGTCCTCCACGGCGGCCTCCTTCATGTTTACCCCAAAGGTCCAGATATACAGGCTGTAGACGGGCCTGCGCAGCCAGTGTGGTAGCTCCACTTGGTTGAGGCGGCCCCAGGCCCGTGACAGCAACCGCGTTGGCACAGACTTGTACAAGGCGACCTACAGGCCACAGGGCAGGGAGCTTAGTTGGCCCCATGGCTCCCAAAGAGTCTAAATGCTGTCATGAGCCCACCCTCAGTACAGGAGGGGACTCAAACCAAGAAAGGCCACCAGGAAGTCTGAGGTACCCAGGCTAGTTTTGTGATGTGGCTATTTCTCACTAGGAACCAGACTGCATTGGCCAAATAGTCTCACAAACTGCAGAGCAGATGTACATGCAGCTCTGGTAATTAGCAGCATTTCACGCAGAGATCAAAGCAACTGCCCCAGTCCCAGAAAGAAAGACTGGCCTGCAGTCTCACTTCTTGAAAATGGGAGACAGGAGACAGAAATGGACCTGGTTGTAAGCCTGAGAGAGACTGGGGCAGGAGCCCAAACCACTCCCTGGAGGGGGAGATGGAGGAGGCTCCCAGGAGGTGGGACAGGCCTATACCCCAAGGCATTCTCTTAACTGGAAGGAGGAGGATATTTTCAGATACAGATCTCAAAATGCCCTGCAGGTCCAACACACAGAGGACCTGGCCTGCTGGGCTTCCCCTCAGGCCTGGTGTTTGAGCCTGTGAAGCTGCCTGAACATAGAGCACCTGGGGACAGGTACTGGTCCCACTGTCAGGGGCTGGGGCCTCCTGTGGAAACTTCAGGGCTGCTGCCCTACTGGCATGTCTGAACACAGCCAACTACTAGCTTCTTAGGGTTTAAAGTCCCTTCACCAACTTCCAACACCTCTTGGAGATACTGAACTAGTGGCTCCTGGGCATGGTGTTTACTTGTCCAGCTGATGGCTAGCCACCTAGAGTGGCCAAGGGCTGCTGTGTAATCCTGGGCCATACTCTGGCTGGAGCCTGTTCTAATGTCCAGTGCACCTTATCACCTTTGTGCTCTTATGATACCCACCTGGGCTGTCAGGGGCCCAGGAGTGCAGCTTCCTACTTGGGATCTGTCTGCCTGGAAGCTGAGAGCAAGAGAGCCCTCCAGGGATTTGCTGACCTGGACAGTCAGCTGGGCAGCATTCCCAGTTCCTCAAGCATGTCCTCAGGCCAGTGGGCCCAAACAGGCTCCAGCCTTCCTCAACTACCCTCCAGTATCCAGCAATTTACCTAGATTCCTCTAAAAATTGCCCTAAGTTTTCTTCTGCCTGAACACAGTCAGAGACACACCCTTTGCTGACTGCCTGTTGTTAAGTTCCTTCCAGAACCAGAGACCCCAATGGCCCTGGCAAGACTATGGACTCAAGTCACTTTTCTGCAGCTCACATAGCCACCAACCAACCTGGCCTTCTCAAACGCTGCTCTGGCCTTGGCAGCCAACAGTCTTTCCCACACTGGCCCACTCAACAACACAGCCACTTCCTCTGCTTCTGACAACTCAGTCTCCCCTGTGCCCCAACCTCAGGCCTGCCCGAGGGACAGCCGGGGCCAGGAGCCCCCCCCACACACACTTACCCTGCTCACAGGCCTCCATCCCACCCGGCTGAGTGGCCTCAGAGCACCAAAGGGCAGGAGATAGTACAGGATGGTCAGGGGCCAGGAGCGCAGTTTCAGAGTGGGTCTGGACATGCAGCTCAGCTGGCCTAACCTCCGCCGCAGGGCCAGCTGGGGAAAGTGCAACCTGCAGGGTACATGTCCACACATGGACAGGGTCAGGGTCTTGGAGAGACCCAGGATCACCCTGTACCGGCCACTGCCATTCCTATCCCACCCTCAGCAAGCTGCCTCTCCAGTGGAGTGAGCCCACTCATCCCAACCCTGTTCTGAATGGGGGCCTGGCTGCCTGCTGTGCAGCCTCATTTCCCAGCCTCTCCCCACTGCCAATTAGCTGGGAACACAGCTGCTGGATGGAGGCAGCACCTCAGGTGGAATGGAGAAGGGGAGGTGCAAAGCCTGCCTCATGGTGCCAGCCTCCCACAGCCAGGGAGCCCAGGCCCCAGAGGCGGCCATGCCCACACACACGCCAAGAAAACTGAGTCCAATCAGCACAGCAGTGTGCAGCCTGTGGGGCTGACCTGGTCAGCTAGGTGATGGCTGGCTGCGTCTTTTGCTATCATCCCATTGCTTAATGGCTCCAGGCCTCTTGCTTCCTCATCTGCTAAATTAAAGGACTGGGCCAGGCAATATCTCAAAGGAACCACAGATAGGCACACAGGCTCCTAAAACACACACTCCCTAATGCTGCAGCTCTGCCTACCTGTATGGTCTCTGCAGCAGGCCAGGCTCTCCAAAACCCTCCCATAAATTTCTTCCCCCAGCTCCCAAGCCACCTCCCAATTCTGCCGGTGCCACCCTCTCCCCACCCCCCAGGCATAGGCCCTGCCTTCCAGCATCAGGGATGGGCCTCTCCCCATTCTACAAATTCAGTCTTTGGCACAGGCTCAGCTTCGCGGAGTCAAAGGCTTGTCCCCCTGTAAGTAACCATGGGCTCCTAAATGCAATGAAATTCTCTGCCCCATGCCTAGGCCCTAGAAAACACTCCTGAGGCTTCAGTGTAGCCATCAGAAGATCACACTGCTGCCCCCTCTAAAGATGTCCCCAGGCTTGGGTTTCCTCATCTGAAAAAGGACCGCATTCAACTGAATAAGCTACGACCTCAATCTGAACCCTGTGCTCTCAGGAGCTGAGGCCTCTGTCTCCTGGGTGCTGAGCAAACCAAGGAACAAAGGGGCACCTAGGCAGAGCACCAGGCAGGTGCAGTCCCGCAGTCAGTCCATAAGGGATGACAGCAGGCAGCACTCTGAACTCCAGGCGGCTGCAGCCCCAGCTCAGGCCAGCTGCCCTGCATTCCTTCTTTCTCTGCCGTCCCATCCCACCCCATGATGATTTTAAAAGGTCAGGAAGGTGGCATGGACAACAGAAAAGACCAATCGCTGCTCTATTTCCTTCCCCGCCCTGCGCGCTGCAGCAGAGCAGAGCCCCATCCCAGGGGAGCTGCAGAGAAGCCCCCCACTCAGGTGCCCAAGGGGTTGGGGTGTGAGGAAGGGGCCCTGAGCCTCGTTGTAGGCACCAAGATGACCCCCCTCCCACTGGAACCACAGGTACCTGAAGCGGGCTCGCCTACTCAGGGCGCTCGGGCCCCCCCGGCCGGGCCCCTCCAGCTTCGGGGGCTCACCCTCAGGCCCTCTGCTGCCACCTCCACTGCGGGGCTGCCGGACATGAACTCTGACCTTC
Organism: Pedetes capensis; assembly: GCA_007922755.1. NCBI lineage: Eukaryota > Metazoa > Chordata > Mammalia > Rodentia > Pedetidae > Pedetes > Pedetes capensis. The sequence continues at coordinate 55,338 of VMDO01006420.1, forward strand.
CTGAGGTCGTGGCGGGGCACATCGGGGTTAGGACGCTTCGGGCAGCATCTCACCATTTTGCTGCTCCGAGATCTGGTCCTCGCCGAGCCTCTGACTGACACATGGTGGGCGGCGCAAGGCTCCAGCTCGCGCTCGCGCTCGCGCTCTCGCCTTTGTCTCTCCTCCTTCCTCCCCTTCCCCCGGCCAGAGGAGCTCCGCGCTCTGCTCTGCTCTGCTCCGGGGCGCTGGGGGCGCCGCTTCAGGTCTGGGTCACTTGGTGGCTCACGGGGCACGGGTCAGAGGCTCAGGGCTATTGTAAACAGACAGGTCCTGGTCACACACCTGCCCCGGCCCCCGCCACTGGACCGGCGCTGTCTGGAGCCTTGGCCACCTGCCTGCCCCACTCTCCACGCCATCAGTCCTGCTGGTCCCGGGGTCGTGTGCTCCAGGCAGCCATGGGAGGGAGGAGCCCAGACACTGCCACGGCTTCCTTCCGGGCGCCACCGGGCTCCAAAAACACAAGGTGGGAATCTGAGCCCTGTGCTCCAAGCCGGCAGCCCCTCCCTTGCCAGGACCTGACCCATTTTCGATTCAGATTACAAAGTAGCATCTGAAGAATGAGAGGACCAGGCAGTCAGGCAGTGGGGCTGTGGTGTGAACCTGGACATGGAGTCCGCCCTGGTCTCTCCTTGCTCCTCCTCGCTTTGGAGCCCCAGTACCTGACTCAGACCAGTCAAGCATCCTCAGCTATGCGCCGGGCCACCTCTGGGAAAACCAGCCTGATGTTGGGCAGCAGCCAGCACTGAAGCCCAAACCATTCCGCTCCACTCTTCTCATTTTGGCTTCAGAAAAGTCCTTTGCCCAGGCCCTTTGCCCAGGTCCTTTGCCCACTGCACAGACAGTGGAGAGGACAGCAAACATTCCATGGCGGTAGCCAGCCCAGAGCACAGCAGGCAAGGCCCTGAGGTCCCAGGAAGACTGGGAGTCCACTCTGGCCGGCCTCCAATGTCAACCGCAGCCCTGGACGTGGCCAGGTGCCTGTCACCATCTTTGGGTGAAGAAATGTGGGCCCCATGAGCTGCTACCCAAGGCAGAGATCAGCTGGACAACCAACACCCTGTGGAGGCCAAGAGGCCTGGGTGAAAATCCCAGCTGGCCACCTGCCTGCAAGAGCCACTGAATCTCAAATACGCTGGGGTCCTCTGGAAGCTTGGATGTCTGTGGGTTTCCTGGCCCCTGAAGGCCTCTCCTGAGGGACAGGGATCACTCCCTGTGGTGGGCCAGGAGGAAGGCGGCCAGCAAACACGTACAGGAGCCTCCTCCCTCGGGAGATCAGCAGACACGGAGCCACGTCCCACCCCAGGCCAGCCCAGGGCTGTAGGGAACCCCTGCTTCTACCTCGGGCTCAGTAAGCCTCCTACCAAATTCCAACCAACAATGGTCAGGTCGCTGCAGCCATTCCACCCTGAGCACCTGCCCACTGCAAGACAGTGGCCAGGGCAGCAGGCCCACAGGGGATGGGCAGTTGGGTGGGCTGGTGGCTGCTCATTGGAGGCTCTTTCCCTGCTACCTACAGCTCAGACTGGGAAGGAGGGGCCAAGCTCATGCTCAGGACTCTGTAGGAGGCAAAGTGAAGCATTCTGGAGGGGGCCCCCAGGAACACCAGCCTCCTGTCCTTCATTGTCCTACCGAGTGGGACCCTATGGCATCCCTGAACACATCAAGAAGGCACAAGTCTGCAAACCCAGCCTGGCCACAACCCCGTGGGTTTTCAAAGCTGACTCTGGTGGGAGCTCCGGCATTTCACTCTCTCACAGTGTTGCAAGGGGCTGCCAGGCCTTATTTCCAGGCTGGGGTCCTGGTGAAAACTCGAGGCCTGTAAGGCCAGGGGACAGCCAGGCTAGACAGCCACCAGGGCAGGGCAGCCCAGGCTACTCCAGCCTGTGGGGTGGGGGGCAACTTCCCTGGAGGGACACAGGGGCTGCCTGAGGGGCCAGGCCCAGGGAGGGCAGCATCGGGCAGGGGTTCTTGTCTGCCACGGCTCTACCCCTTCTTCTGAAGTGGAACAATGAGACCAGCATGTCAGAATTCCCCCCCAAACACCACTTGTGGGCCCAAAGAGGTCCCCAGGGAGCAGAATGTCCTTATCTGTCCCCCCAGGAAATAGGCTGGGCCCTGGCTGTCCAGCCCAGAGCTGCTGGATGAAAGGCAGGGGGTCCCTGGCACTGCTGCCGCCTCACCTCCCGGCCAGCAGTGCTTCCAGCCTTACCATTTCAGACTCCACCTACCCTCCACTTGCTTGGACCCCAAGCCAGGGATCTCAAGTGCCCCTGGCACCTGTGCGGTCAGCCCCTAAATGAAGAGAATATGAGGAGGGCCCTGGAGTGGGGGAGAGCAGACACGGCTCCTCCCTCCTGAGTCAAACCCTGCTGTGGAGGCAAGTTTCAGACCTTAAGGCCTGAGGGTCAGTCACTTGGAACATGAGAACTCAGAGGGCTCTGTGGTGGGTGACAATCTGGTCATTGCAATCCTGGCTACTTCCCTGCCCCTACCCTGAGAGCTGTGCAAAATTGTGGCAAGACACAGGTGCCCTGTGGGCATCAGTTTCCTCATCTGGGAAGTGGGAAGGGGAATTTCTCCTGGAATCTTCCTTGGAGACTCAAAGCACCTGCTAGAGACCCTCCTGGCCACCCTATCGGTCAGGCTCCCTGCCCTCACTTCCCTCTCCAGCCAGGCAAACACACACGGAGAAGGGGGCAAGCAGGGGCCCAGGTGTCAGCTCTGGAAGGGAAGCCTAAGCTGCGGGGGCAGTGCTGCCTGGAGAGCCAGAAGCAGGGAGGCCACCTAGGGTGGGGGTGGCTCCAGCAGAACATGCTGTTCTGGGGCCTTGGACCCCTGTCCCTGTCCACCCCTCACTGCCTGGAGTGAAGGCAACAATAAGTGGCCCCCAGTGGAATGGAGCATTCTAACTGAAGTCAACAGAAGGATCAGGCCAGTGAGCAGTCACTGCACTTGTGGGTAGGAGCCTTGGGGAGCAGGGTGGGATGGGGTGCACACATGCAAAGCCGCATGTACTCCTGTTCCTGTTCCCGATGGGGTCAGCTCAGACCTGGAGCATTACCTTGAGCCCCAGGCTGGAGGGTCAGGCAGTGAGGGACAAGTTCTCCCTGATCACAAGAGGCTCTGTAGCTTTGGGTGTCCACCTAGGGACACCTTGGGAAATGGCTCCTGCCCCCTGGCAGAACCTCCCAGAGGCCAGGATCGTCCCCTCAGAAACCTCAGCACAAACATCCAATGCCCCAGATCGTGTATCTACCATCCACTCTCTGCTCACATCCCCACCATGGGCAGCCAGGACCACTTCCTCCCCAGGTGGCCTGAGGCAGGGCCACCTGGCAGCTGTGTCCAGTGGGGTGACCAACTCCTTATGCCCCATGTTCTACAGTAAGAAATGGACAAAACTTCACAAGTAGGGGACAGGAAAATGGATTCTCCATGGGCAAAACAGGTGAGTTGTCTGGGAAGCCATAGGCACGGACAGGGGGCAAAGAGGAGGACCAGAGGTGCCTGTCATCCACAGTCAGTGGCACAGGGTGTCAGGGAGGGGGATAGGAGAAAGAAACAGTCAGGGTCTCCCTCATCTCCCCAAGAAAAGAAAGCTCCACTTGGACAATCTCTGGCCTATGCCCCACTGCAAAGACACAGCGTGCCCCTTGACCCCTGGATGGTGACACAGTCACAAGTCTCTACACCCCTGGGTCCTCCAGAGGCCCTGGGCTGCTTCCCTCTCCCTCAGACGCCCAGCCTCAGGCCCCGAGGCCGCACAGAGGAAACGCGCTGGCGGGCACTCCCCTTACTTCCCCACTTCCCAGCATCTCCCTAGCCGCCCACCCAGCGGAGCAGACAGCGCTTCGCTTCGATGCTTCCGCTTCGATGCTTCGGAGTTGGGGGAAGTGAGCTCACGCAGCCTGCGCCTCGTGACCGCCTGTGGGACAGCGGGCAGCCAAGACCTGATCAAGACTGTCTGGATGGGCTCCTCAGGCCCCAAGGGCCCCACCAGTCCGGGCTGCGAAAGAACCAAGCGGCAACCCGCAAAGTGCTAGAAGGGCATGCCCACCATGCCATATGAGTCCCGTAGCTGCAGGACAGGACAGGGCACCCCAGGGAAGCCACTCACTGGGCAGGTCACCTGTGGCCCCAGTCGGCTCACTCACCGGTAGGTGGGTCCCCAGGCGGGCTACTGGGCTCTCTGGCCTCCAAGGGGCTGGGCCCGGCTCGAAAGCCTCAAGGTGGGCGGAGCTCAGGTTCCAGCCACTCCAGCTACAGGGGGAGGGGCAGAGGGAAGCGACACCAGACACGTTAAAGCCGTGGCTCCCTCTGAGCTTCAGCCAGGCCAGGGAGACTGGAGAGCCCCTTTAAGAGGAGGGACCACAGCCAGGAGAAGGGGAAGAGGCGGGCTAGGGGCCACCCCCAAGGCCTCAGCAGACTGGGGTGGGGCCAGCCGCCCCCAGAGGATGTCTCCTGAGGCTGGGGGACCTGTCGTCGGCCTTGGCTGGCCACCTGAGCTGCTGCCTTCCTCACCAACCCCCGGAAACTCTGCCAGGCAGGGGTTCCACGAGCTGCTGACCTCATTGAGTGCTGCTTCCTCCCCGGACTGGGCGGAAGTAACTCTAGGAAGCTCCACAGAAGATAGGGAAGTCCTTCCCACACCCAGTCCTGAAGACACAGGCTGCCTCTACCACTGATCGGTCCTCCAGTCCAGCTGGCACCCTTCCGACAGGCCAATGCCCAGACCCAAAGAGACCAGAGGCCAGGGAACAAGAGCCTCATGAAAAGGCCCACCCCCTTGCAGCTTTCCCCTGGTGAGATGAAGACCCTGGAACTGCACACTAACACGGTGCAGACACAGCCCCACACACCCGCCCTCCCCACCTAGGGCTACTCTCTGGGACTTCCACAATAGCCACACCTACAATGCTCCACTGGGACAGAGAAGCAGGGGAGCACCACGAGGGCTGCTGGATTCCTTACACATAGGCCTTGTATTCTGCTGACCTGTGCGTATGGCAGGCACTAACTGGTGCCAGCCTTCTCTGAGCCCCAGTGAAACTTCAGAACCATCCAGAGCTCCAGGTAAATACCACTGTGAAGTAGGATAAAAAGGAATTAAGCATGAGAAGACGGTGACACAGAATCCTAGCACCACTGAACTCCAAAATCAGAAAGATCCTGGAAGAGCGTCCTGACCTCCCAAAGCCTCCAGTGCTTGCAGACCAGGTAGCTCAGGTTCCCAAGTACAGTAGGGAACCCAGCCCAAGTGACTGGGGGAAAAGAAGGCCTGCTGATCACATGCCCAGGTCTGCACACCCTCTGCCAGCCACCAGCTGGTGACCTCTGGAATTCCCACAGGCTCTCCTGTCAAATGGCCAGCTGGGTTCCTTCTCAACCCTTCCAACCCTCTGAGGTATTCAGAAAACCCATCAGCCAGCCCATGGGTCTGCCCTGAATCAGCCCTGCCCTCTGTCTACACCCCACCACATAGAGTTTCAGCAGGGAAATGCCTTCTGGATCTCACACAATAGATAACAAATGAATTTCGGGGAAAGTTTACTTTCCCAACTTGAAGGTCTGTTTAGGCCAATGAGTCCTTAATTTCTACTCCTCCCACCCACCCGGGACTCCCCTGGTGGGAATCCACCTAGTGCCACCGGGAGCTGTGCATGCTGCAGGGCCAATTACGCACCAGCACCTGCAGCGGCCAGGGCCCCTCCCTGCGGGCTGGGTTTCTGCTAGGCTTTGCTGGGTGAGCTTCCTGCACTCACTGTCCCGGACAGAGGGCCTGTGCCAGGGGATGGAAGACAGCTGAGGGGTGGGGGGTGGGGGGGCAGGTGCTCTCAGCTAATTCTCATTCCCTTGGGACAGCAGAGGCCCCTGGAGAGACATGGGTGATGGCTGGTGTCGCAGGCTAGCATGAGGAGCCACAAGCAGACCACAGCCTCCCAGATGTCTAGGCAGGGAATCCGGATAGCACCAAGTGCCCTCACAGGAGTTCCCCCAGCCCCTCTAATTCCCTGCTCCTATCAGGGAATGTTTCTCCATGGGACTCCAGGGCTGTATGCACAGTGCCCCCAGCAGCAACTTCAGGTCCCTGCTCAGGCACCAAGGAGGTGTGGCAGGATAAAGAAAAAGTGCTTTTGGGAGGAACAAATCCAGAAGAAAGCTTCCCACAGCACCCGGACCTCCGTCAGCCACCTCCAGACTCCTGCGAGCCCAAGCCTTGTTTCCAGCCTTGTTTCTAAGTTGCACACCTTCAGGCACAGTCCTCAGCTCTGCCACACAGGGGCAGCTCAAAGCCATGAGCAGCAATTCCCAAGCAGAGCAGGAACAGAGTTGAACCTGGGCAGGGGGAGGCAGGGCAGAAGGAAGGAATGGAGGTGGGAGTGGGGGGTCCAGAGAATGGCTGCACATCGCAGAGCCACAGGTGCAACAAGGAGGTGCCCAGAGACCCTCTGAGATTCCCTCTGGCCCTGGGGCCCACAGTTCTCTGAGAACACAGCTGGTCCCTGCTGGCCAGTTACCATAGGCTGCACCTGAGCAGGCAGGGGGGCAGGCTCTGCTTCCCTGCCAACGTTACTCTTTGCCTCTAAACAACCTTAGCTGTTTTCTCAACATCAATTAGGCACAGAGTAAAACAGTACTTATCAAATCTCTGTACCTCGCCTACATGGAACCAGGTATTTACACACAGTTCTCATTTAAAGACTGGGTGAGGGAGTTAATAACGGCTCTGCTTGTACATGAGTGTAATGAAGCTACAGCATTTATATCAGGTTTCAAACATGCAGCACTTGTCAGATACTGTCCATGGCCACATGCCCAGTGGCATGGAAGGTGTTCTGGTCATAGGCTGGTGGAGCCCCAGGAGAAGGCAGGAAGGCAGACGCAGAGCTTCTCAGGGTCCTAACTGCTTAGGCTGGATGGTGGGAGGATGAGCTGGTCTGCCCTCATTCTTTTTCATGAATTGGAATCTGGTACCAGACATTTCATAAATTGGAATCTGGTACCAGACATTTTTTAAAACATTCTAAACAGAGGCTGGGAGAAGGACCAGGCAACCCACTCCCAAAAATCAGTCCACCACTGAAAACCCTATGAACAGCAGAGAAGCGCTGACAATAGTGTTTCCCCTGTTGTATGTAGGGTTGCTATGAGTCGGATACTGACTCAACGGCACCTAACAACAAAACAAGAAACAGAGGCTAGAAATAAGGAAGCAGTGCTAAGGCAGGAGGGAGTGACCTTGGCCAACCTAGCAGCTCCTGAGGCCTGTCCGCTATATGGCTGTCCTCTGCATGGCTGTCCCCAGCCCCTCAGACCTCACTACGAGTCCCACGACCAAGCCAAGAACCACCACCAAACCTCTTGCCTTGTTTACATGTCCAAAGGCATGCTGAAATATTTAGAGGCAAGGGTTCATAATGTCTGCAGTGTCCTTTCAAAAGGCTCAGAGAAAAATATGTCATGTGGAGATAAAGCAGATACTACAAAACAACTGTTGGAAAAGGTGGTGGCTACAGAGGTAACTTGTTTTCTCAAATTTGTACTCCCTTCAAAAACGTTCACAATTTTAACTGAGCATCAGGATGCACACCTATAATCCCAGCTCGGGAGGTGGAGGCAAGAGGATCATGAGTTTGAGGCCAACCTGGCCTACACAGTAAGACCCTGTCTCAAGAACAAAAAAGTGGTCATGTTTTTAAAAATTGGAAAACTTTGCTTTAAACCACAGAAAAACCTGTACATTATATTACTGGGGAGAACAGCCCAAGAGCACATTCTGTCCTCGGACACTCCCAGTCTGAGGGAGGCTGGACGGGTGGGGCCTGCTCTCAGTTATTACAGCATCCCTGAGCTGCCACCCCTGGGAGGCTCAGGCCTGAACCACTTCCAGCCCTTCAGCACAGTTGCACAGAGCACCCTGCATGCTAGCTCTGACCTGGTACTGCTGCTCATAGGTGCCTTTCATGGCTGACAGGAGAGGCCAGTTGCCACCCGAGGCCAGCTTTGTAGCTGAGGGCCCTCCCATCTCCACAGTGTCACCTCCAAGGGCCAGTGGGGCTTGGCGGAGGAAAGACCATGAGGCTGAGATGTGAGTCACATCTGGCCAGGGAGCCTCTTCCCAGGGGTCCCCCACTGCTCCCACCAGCCCAGCTTGCCTACCATGGGCACTTCTGTGCTCTGGGATAGCAGTCAAGGAAGAATGATGCCTCCTCACTCAACATGCTAGAGACCATGGAGAATTTGGCCCCAGATTTCATCCAGTGTGCAGCTCAGATCACCAACAAATGAAACGGAAATCCCAGGAGTCAGCACACGGCACAGCTGCACACTCGCCCAACACAGCCGACACGTGACGTCACGCAGTAACAGGAGGTTTACAGACACTACAGACCTCCCACCCTCTAGCTAAGGAGTACTCAGGAAGTTTTGCTGTACCCTCTTTTTAAGGAAATACAGATTTACCACTGAGAATCTCTCACAGCCTGTAATCCCAATACTCGGCTGGCTGAGGCAGGACCACTGCACACTTGAGGCCAACCTGGGGTATGGAGCAAGCTCCTGCCTTGAAAAAGGGGGGAAAAAAATTCCCACAGACATTAAAATGTTCCTTGTTTTCTTCTTTGTTTTTGAGATGGGGGTCTCACTATGCTGCCCAGGCTGACACTCCTGGCCCCAAGCACTCTTCCTGCCTCAGTGTCCCTTGTGGCTGGCACTACATGCCCCGGCCACTGTACCGTCAACTGTGAATGGCCAAGTCTTACCAATAACCCTAGTCTCAGGCCAGTCTGAACAGGACCCTCCTCTGCAATGTATCTGCATGAGCTTGTGGGAGTGACAGGCTCCTGCCAATTAGCAGCCCAAGAGTCTCATGGAAGTGCTTAAATTCACGCTCAGAGCATTCGTACTTTATTCCTACAATGACCATTGCCACAGTGGGTGACTGAAGACCCTGAGAAAACCTCTGAAAAGCTACTAAAGCTATTTAAAAGTGAAAGCTACTAAAAAGCACTTTTATTTTGAAAGCAGTGCCCCTCCCCCTTGATTATGACCCAGTCTAAGGGAAAAGTAAAGTTTTCTAGGTTTTTTTTTTGCCTTTATTTATAAATGTTGGTGGGGTACAGAGTAATAAGACTTTTGTTATATCCGTTATGCAACTATTATATCACCTTTGGTTATAATTTCATCAATTTACATATTGTGTAGAACAAAGAGGAAAACAAGCAGGAATTTTAATATGTAATGAAAACCATATGCGATCCTGGGTTATACTGTCATAGGAGAGGTAAAGCTTTCAATTGACTCTTCTGAGGCATAAAACATCCCTCTCTCCTCACCGAGCACTTGCCATCTTACATCCAGTGAAGATGAAAAGTCTTCATTCTGTATAAGTTACCAGTTATGACTCAAATTTCTGACAGAGTATTTGTAAACTTAACATGTAGACTGAATGTGACAGGAAGAATCTACACTCTTCCAGAAACAAGGCTCTCAAGCCAGGTCACACCAGGAAGACGCCCCACCTTCAGAGCAGAAATGATGAGCAAGGGCCACCCAGGGCCAGGCCCCTCTGTCCTCCACAATGGCAGGAGGACGTGTTTCAGATCTGTGGCCCTGGCCTCTGGGCCTGCTGGTCAGGTGTTTGGCAGCAACTAACGATTGAAACAGCCTCCCCTGAGACTCAGGACTATGGGGGGAAACTCGGGACCACCACAAGAGCCCTTGCTGGAGGGTCTGGGTGGCCACTCCTGCTGCCAAGCCCCTACCTGTGGAAAACTCACCTTCGTTTGACCTATCTAATTGCAAGAAGTGGGGAAGTGCCCAACAAATGCCATGTGACGGGCCCGGGAGGTAGGAAAATACTTGCTACAGGGCCATGAATGGGAAATGGCAAAGCTGCCCCAAGAAATGCAACACAGGCACCAAGGGAGATCTGCTCCTCACCTCCCCATCAGAGATCTTCCCTGTGCTCAGCCTCCACCAGAAATACCAGTGGAGGAGCCGGGCATGGTGGTGCACGCCTGTAATCCCAGCAGCTAGGGAGGCGGAAGCAGGAGGATCACAAGTTTGAGACCAGAGGCAGTCTGCGTAACTTAGTGAGACCCTCTCTCAAAAAAATGTAAAAACAGGCTGGGGTGCAGCTCAGTGGTCCAGCACTTGCAGAGCATGCAAGGGTGAGGCCCTGGGTTCAACACCCCAGTACTGCAAAAAAAAAAAAAAAGAAAAAAGAAAAAAGAAAAGAAATACCAGTGGGGGTCCCAAAGACCAGAATGAAAACAAGAACCAAACCCAGAGGTAAGCTGGAAACGTATATTTTCAGGATAGGTGTTCTGTAACCAAAAGCTGGGAGCATAATCTAAAAAAACTATTTGTCAATCCAAGGAAAAGAGGTAATGAGAAATATGCCTTTAAATTGATGAATATCATTATGACTTGTGGAGACAAAGGGACAGCATATCTCAAGTCACATCTGCCACACCATGTAGAAAACAGATCGCCACAGGCACTCCTGGCCATCTTCTATCCTCTTTGTGCTGCTAAGTAAAGGCCTCTGGGCCAGTGGTCCTCCTCCCTGAGGCAAAAGGCCAAAAGCCAAAGGGCAGGCCTGTGCAGCCCAAAAGAACAGGCACTCTGGCCATGAACTCTAGGAAGTTCCAGGACATCATGAATTCCTATGAAGAAACTCCTGGACCCGTCTCCTCTACACTATTTTTCAGCAGTCCCTAAGACACCCCCTTGCAAGGGTTCTCAGTGCCTTTTAGGAAATCACCTCTGCCCAATGATGGACACCACAAGGCTGAGTCAAGGAATTGATGGGGGAGACAGAAGCCAAACAGCACTATTGAAACGGTGTGTGATCCACATGACAGGATGAAATGAAAAGGAACTAAAAGGATCCTGCTGACAGCTATAGCTTGGGTCTTAAATGTCACCCCAAGGTCCAGGTGATCAAGCACGGTGCCGTTGGGAGAGGATGAAACCTTTAGGATGGTAGGAGGCCTCTAGGTTACCGGAGGTGTGACCTGAGACAGTGGGTGCCTGGCCCCTTCTTCCCTCCCTCTCCTGTTCCTTGGCCTTGAGGCAGGCAGTTCTGCTCAGCTATGTGCTCCCCACCATTGACACCCAGCACCCCAATCAGAGGCCTAAAAGCAGTAGGCCCAGCTGATCAGGGACTGCAACCTCCAAAACTGTGAGCCAAAACAAACCTCCTCTCTCTGTTGTTTTTTTTTTTTTTTTTTTTCTTTTTTCGGTTTTTTGAGACAGGGTCTCCCTGTGTAGCTCAGGCTGTCCTGGAACTCGCTATGTAGACCAGGCCGGCCTCAAACTCACATTGATCCTCCTGCTTCAGCCTCCCCAGTGTGAGATTACAGGCATCCACCACCACACCCGGCACAAACCTTTTCTCTTATAAGTGGACTATCTCAGGTGTCATTGTGACAGAAAGCTGACTAACATACCAAGAGGCTCAGGGAACAGCTTCTCAAAGATCATGGTTTTGAACCACCCTTTATAGCCCAGGAGTCTGTGAAATAAGACTTGATATGAAAAACATCTACACTAACAGTTCTTAACTGGGATCCACACATGGGCTTGGGGGATCAGCCCCCTAAAATTGTAAGCCAAAATTTACTTGGGCACAGTTTTTTTTGAAGAAGAGTCTGCAATTTTTGTCCAATTTAGAATTGTTCAAAACCTAAAAGTTATAAGTCTAAACTGTTAATTAAAACAAAGCTCAAAATGTTTACTTGTTGTATCCAAAGATATCTAAGGAAAAAAGACTGTAATATACAACAGATGAGCAGGAGGAACAAATGACACTTCAAAAATGAGTCAATATGAACAGATAATAAACATTGAAAAAGGTTTCAGTGGAGTTTGCATTTAAAGAAAAGGAAAATAAAAACTGCATCAAGGTATCAAGGTACCAAAGTCCCAAGGCTCCCAATGTCCTCCACGGCTCTGAGAGTTACTCCTCCCATCCACCTGCTGAGTCACAAAGCGTGAGTCAATCATTCCCTCTTTCTCTCGACCCCCATCCAGCCATTAGTCCCATCTGTTGGTCCTCCCCTGAGAACATACCCTCCACCTCCAGAGATCCCAGCTTGATCCTTGTTGCTGCTGTCTCTAACTGGGATCCCATCAGAGCCCTACAACAGGCCCCTAACTCTCCTTGCCTGTCTTCACAGCAAACAAGAGCACTGTGATCAGAACCCAGATTGCTCAGCACTCACTCTGACGAAATGCCCTGCATGATAGGCAACTCCAGGCACACAGGAGCCTCACTCTTCCTTAATAGTGACAGCCAAGCCCATCTGAGCTACATACGCAACACTATCTCAAAAAAAAATAAAAAAACAAGAGAGTGCAAAGACAACCAACAGAACAGGAGAAAAACATGTACAAATCATATCTGATAGAGGACTAATATCCAGAACATATAAAGAACTCCTGAGCTGGGCGCAGTGGCACGCGCTTGTAATCCCAGCGGCTTGGGAGGCAGAGGCAGGAGGATTGCAAGTTCGAGACTAGAGGTAGTCTGCGTAACTTAGCGAGACCCTGTCTCAAAAAGTGAAAAAATGGGCTGAGGGTGCAGCTCAGTGGTCCAGCACTTGCAGAGCATATAAGCATGATGCCCTGGGTTCAACTCCCAGTACCACCAAAAAAAAAAAAAAAAAAAAAACTCCTATAACTCAACCACCAAAAAAAAATCTAACCACCTATTTAAAAAATGGGCAAAGGACTTGAATAGATACTTCTCAGAAGAACATATAGTGCCCTTCCCTATCCACAGGGTATACATTCCAAGATCCCCAGTGGATATCTGAAACTAAGGATAGTATCAAATCCTATTATATACTGTTTTTTCCTATTCATACATACCTATCATAAAGTTTAATGTATAAATTAGGGGACATAAAAGATTACAATAACTAGTAATAAAATAGGGCAATTATAACAATGTATTATAACAAAAATTATTTAAAACAAGAATTATTCATCTCTGGAATTTTCTATTTAATAATTTTGGACAACCAATCTTGGGTAAAACTTTGGAAAGTGAAACTATGGATAAGTGGGTCTACTGTAAAGGTCAACAAACACTTAAAGATGTTTTAACATGGGGTTGGGGATTTAGCTCAGTGGCAGAGTGCTTGCCTCACAAGTGCAAAGCCCTGTGTTTGGAAAAAGATGTTTCAACATCATTAATTACAAGGGAAATGCAAATGAAACCACAATTTGATACCACTTCACACCTATTAGGATGACTGTTGTCTAAAAAGTGGTAGAGATGTAGAAAAACTGGAATCTTTGTTGATAGAAATGTAAAATGGTAGAGGTGCTCTGGAAAAGTTTGGCAGTTACTAAAAAATAGAAAATTATCATATGATACAACAATTCCACTCCAAGGTATAACTCAAAAGAACTGAAAGCAGGGTTTAAGCAGGTATTTGTTTTGTGTTGTTTTGTTTTGTTTTCTGGTACTGGGGGTTCAAACCAGGGCTTTGTGCTTGCATGCCTTGCAAGCATGCTGGACCTCTGGGCTGCACCCTCAGCCCATTTTTTTACTTTTTGAGACAGGGTCTCACTAAATTACGCAGACTGCCTCTGGTCTCGAACTTGTGATCCTCCTGCCTCTGCCTCCCAAGTCGCTGGAATTACAGGCATGAGCCACTGCACCCGGCTCTTAAGCAGGTATTTGAATACCAATGTTCCTAGCAACATTATTCACAGTGGTCAAAAAGGTAGAAACAAGTCAAATGCATCAACTGCCACCAACAAATGGATAAAAATAAATAAAATGTGGTATACACATATAAGAGAATATTGTTCGGCCACAAATATAATGAAATTCTGATACAATCTTGTCCACAGATGAATATGGATGAACCCTGAGAACATTATGCCAAGTGAAGGAAGACAAACACAAAAGGAATAATACTGTATGATTCTACCTCTGTGAAGTACCTATGATAAGCAAATTTATAGTGACCAAAAGTAGAACAACGGTTACCAGGGGCTGGGGGGAGAAGAGAATAAGGAGTAGTGAGTTTTTTTGTTTTGTTTTGTTTTGTTCCCAGTGCTGTGTGGCTGAACCCAGGGCCTCTTACATGCTTTGCAAGTGCTCTACCACTGAGCTGAGACCCCTCAGCCCATTTTAGTTCTTCTCTTCCCTTTTTATTTGAGACAGGGTCTTCTAAGTTGCACAGGCTGCCTCGGCCTCAAACTTGCAATCCTTCTGCCTCTCCCTCCTGAGCCACTGTTATTACAGGCGGGATTACAGGCGTGAGCCACAGTGCCCAGCTGGAGAGTAATAGTTAATGGAAACAGAATTTCTGAGTGGGAAAGTCCTAGAAGTGTGTAATGGTAATAGTTGAAAAACACTGTGAATATACTCGATGCCATGATTTGTACACTTCAAGTTGGGGCCTCTGAGATGTACTTAGGGTTAGAAGAGGTCATATAGTTGGGACACTCATGATGGGATTAGCGTCATAAGAAGACAGAGAAATCAGACAGCTTGCCCTTTTTCTTTCTCTCAGCCATGTGAAGATACAGGGAGAAAGCAGCTGCCTGTGAGCCAAGAAGAAAGCCCTTACCTGAGCCCAATCCATGCTAGCACCCTCATATCAAACTGCTGGCCTCCAGACCATAAGGAAATAAACTTTTGAGCCAGGCACCTTGGCACATGCCTGTAATGCCAGTGACTCTGGAGGTGAGGCAAGAGGATCACAAATTCAAGGTAAAAGGTAGCCTGTGCAGTTTAGCGAGATTCTGTCTCAAAATAAAAAACAAAAAAAGGGACTTGGAGGTGCAGCTCAGTGATAGAACACTTGTCTAGCAAGAACAAGGCCCTAGGCTCAACTCTAAAGTATTGCCCCTCCAAAAAAATTCTGTTGTTTAAGCCACCCCAGTCTATGGCATTTTGTTATGGCAGCCTGAGCTAAGACAATATACTTCACCAATAGCGCAGGGGGATAAGAGATGGTGTGGCAAAGAGAAAGGGTATACCTAAGACTCTAGTAGGTATATTCCACAAAAACACTTTGGAAGCCAGACATGGTGGCGCACGTCTGTAATCCCAGCGGCAGGGGAGGCAGAGGCAGGAGGATTGCAAGTTCGAGACCAGAGGCAGTCTGTATAATTTAGCGAGACTCTGTCTCAAAAAAGTAAAAAAAAAAAAAAAAAAAAATGGGGGCGGCTAGGCGTGCAGCTCAGTGGTCCAGCACTTGCAAAGCATGCAAGTGCAAGGCCCTGGGTTCAACCCCCAGTACTGGGGGAAAAAAAAAACACTTTGGAATGGTTTCTGTGGATGGGGAAGAGGGAACATGATTAGTCAGAATAGACAGCAAAGTCACACAGGAGAAGATAATGAAAAGAAAAGACGGAGGGACAAACGGACAGACACATGGACAAAGAATAAAGTCAATGTAGACTGACAGTGGATAACAGAAGTGAGGTGAGGGAAGTGGTCTCCTAGTCTCTCTCCCCCATGAACTACGGGGTCATCAGTGTCATCATCCCCTACACTTCATGTTAATGAGTCTTGTGGACACAAAGCTATTTCCCCTTTGTCCTGGCATCTTCTTGCCAGTGAGCAAAGAGATACTACCAGTACATGATAAAGGACTTCCTGGTCTCCTGCAGCATGAAATGATTTCTGTCTGTTTATAATAAAACTCGTATGACTTCATATCAATAGAGAGCTAGTGTTTATGGTTGAGAACCAGAAAGGAAGGAGCTATGCAGAGAAAGAACTCCATAAATCTGCAAGGGAATTCCTGTGTCTCCTGATGAAAACTAAGCCATGTGTATACAGAGTTAATTCCATGATGCAAGCAAAAACTAGCCAGGGAGCTGTAAACTGAACAATTCCCAGAGCTTACACGGAGCCAAGAGATATCTGCATTTCAATAAGTCACTCATTTAGTACAGATGGGTTACATCTTAGTAGTAGGGCTCAACTAGTCCCAAGTAAATGTTACTTTAAATTCATCCTAACAAAGTCTTGGCTGGGATTTAGCTCAGTTGGTAGAGCGCTGCGCTGCAATCTCTACAGTCCCGAGTTCAATTCCCAGTACTGCAAAAATGGGAGAAGGGCCTGGCAATCCACTCCCAAGACAATCCCAAAGTACTCAGCCATTGAAAACCCTATGAGGGTCGCTATGAGTCGGATACCGACTCCATGGCACCTAACAACAACAACAACAAAGTCTTAAAACAAAGCCAAAGGGAACAAAGTGATCCCAAATTAACTTCCTGCCAGAACAAAATCCAATGCTCTTTAAAGGAAAACAACAAGCACAGGGTGCAGTGGCGCACACCTGTAATCCCAGCAGCTCAAGAGGCAGAGGTAGGAGGATTGCAAGTTCAAGACCAGGGGCAGACTGTGTAATTTAGTGAGACCCTATCTCAAAAAGTGAAAAAATGGGCTAGAGGTGGCAGCTCAGCGGTCCAACACCTGCAGAGCATGCAAGCACAACGCCCTGGGTTCAACCCCCAGTACAAAAAAAAAAAAAGAGAAAAAGAAAAAAAGAAAAGAAAACAACAAAATCCAGCATACAAAAATAAAAAAATTCACAATGTACAGCACTGACTCAAATTCTTAGACATTAGACAAAAGAAGAAAATAATGGTAGGGAGAGAAGATCAGTCAATAAGAACATACCAGGAATGATGGAGGAGAAAAGAATGTTAAGGTAACTACATAAGCAAGCACAGAACTTGGACTCAGAGGAAACATGGGCATAATGAGAGAAATGAAGTTATAAAAACAACCACTTGAAACTTCTAATGAAAAATAGAATATCTACAATGAAAATTTCTACAAAAAAGCTACTATAATTAGTAAGTAAATTCAGACTCACAAGAAATTCCAATATACTGTTAATGGGAATGCAAAATGGTATAACTACTTTCAATAATCTGGCAATTTCTTATCAAGTTAAATATATACTTACCATATGACCAAGTAACTTTACTTCTAGGTTACCACAAGAGAAATTTCCAAGGATTTATACTATATATATAACAGGTAAAAACTGCCAACCACCCAATGTTCACCAACAGATGAAGGATTAAAAATAATGTGTGAACTTGGAAAGCTTGCAAGTGAGAGGCCCTGGGTTCAACCCCCAGTACCACAAAAAAAAAAAAAAAAAAAAAGAAAAAAAAAAGAAAAAGTGTGAACCAGGTGTGATGGTGTATACCTGTAATCCCAGCAACTTGGGAGGCAAAGGCAGGAGGATTGCAAGTTTAAGTCCAGAGGGAGCCTGAACAATTTATGGAGACCCTATCTCAAAATAAAAAGTAAAAAACGGGCTGGGGAGTGCAGCTCAGTGGTAGAGTCCTCACAAAAGCATGTATAAGGCCCTGGGTTCGACTCCCCAGTACCAAAAAGAGAAAAAAGTGTGGCGCCTGCTGTGACGGTGCACCTCTGTAATCTGAGCACTTGCAAGGCTGAGGCAGGAGGACTGACTCAAGTTCCAGGTAGGCCTGGTCTAAATCAAGAGTCCTAGGCCAGCCAGGGCTATAAAGCAAGGCCTTGCTGGAAAAAAAAAAAAAAAAAATACACAGTCTCCAACCTATCATGGTTTGACTTTATGTTGGTGCAAAAGTGACAGGCAACCAAGAGAAATCATACTTCAATTTTGAATTTTGATCTTTCCATCTTTCCCTGGGATAATAATAAGTGTTACAATACTCTCTAGAGATTCTGGGCAGTGGCATCAAACCACATCTCCCAGTCACCTATCACAAGGATGAGTAATCCACACTCCATAATGTATTGTGTACTCAGCTATGATACTAAATAGGTTAGGGAGATTAAATGCGATTTTTACTTACAATGCTTTCAATTTATCACAGGTTCATCAGGACACAACTCTATTGTAAGTCAAGGAACATCTGCACTACTCAGCAGCAGAAAGGAATAAACTCCCAACATAAGCAATAACTTGGATTTCAAAAACGTTATGTTCCATGAAACAGACCACACGTAACAGTCTACTGTGTAACTCTACTTATATAAAATTATTAAAAGACAATTCAAACCCACATGTTAGACAGAAATCAGTGATTGCCTGGAACCATGGAAGGATGTTGCATGTATCTTGAGTGTGGTGGTGGTTACACAGGCATATGTGTTTGTCAAAAAACCTAAACTATGTTTTAAAGGGCTGGGATTTAACTCAGTGGGTAGAGCGCTGTGCTGCAGTCTCTGAGGCCCCGAGTTCAATTCCCAGCACCGCAAAAAATGGGAGAAGGGCCTGGCAATCCACTCCCAAGGCAATCCCGAAGCACTCAGCCATTGAAAACCCTATGAGGGTCGCTATGAGTCAGATACCTACTCGATGGCACCTAACAACAACAACAACATATGTTTTAAAAGGGTATATTTATATAAATAACACCTTGGGATCCTGGCACTCGGGAGAGTAAGGTAGTATGATCACTAGTTCAAGGCCATTCTGGGCTACACAGTGAGACCCTGTCTCAAAAGACACAAAAACCCCAAAACAAAATTCAACATTTAAATTTAAAGTTTAAAAAAAAATAACAATACCTTAGCAAAGTTGAAGTTTTTTGTTTGTTTGTTTTTTGTGGAGCTGAGGATTGAACCCAGGACACTAGGCAAGCACTCTACCACTGACTACATCCCCAGCCTGATAAAGTTGATTTTTAAAAAATTAAATCAACTTCAAATAGTCAAAATATACGAAGAGATCTTCTGGAGAGATACACAGGAAATGGTCAAAAGGCTTGCTTGCTTCTGGAGAGTGGGAATGGGCTTAGAAGATGGGGCAGAGGGTAGAAGACTTTTATATAAACCTGTCTTTATTATTCAAATTTTTACATGAGTATTTTTCATTTAAAAAACTACTTCATTAATAAAAATAAAAAGTAAGCCTGTGTGATGGCACATACCTGTAATCTAAGAACTTGTGATGCTGAGGAAGGAAGATCATCTCAAGTTTGAGGCTAACCTGGTCTACATAACAAGTTTCAGGCCAGCCTGGGGCTACACAGAGAGATGCTGTCTCAAAAGTTATAATTAATTAATTAAATATAGAGCTAGGAATGCAGTTCAGTGTTAAAATGCTTGCCTGGCATGTGTAAGGTACTGGGTTCAATCCCCAGCACTGCAGAAACAAACATGTATGTTAGGAATGATATTTTAAAAATATAGTGAATGTTTAAATTAAAAAGTTTATTACTCAGCCAGGCACAGTGGCCCACACCTGTAATTGTAGTGTGATTTGGGAGGCAGAGGCAGGAGGATCATAAATTTGAGGCCAGAGGCAGCCTGAGTAATTTAGTGAGACCCTGTCTCAAGATTAAAACTTTTAAAAAATGGGCTGAGGGATGCAGCTCAGTGGTAGAGCACTTGCAAAGTATGCACAAGGCCCTAGATTCAACACTCTCAATACCACAAAATAAATAATAAAAAAATCATCATTCACAAAAGAGGACTTCCAGAACTGCTTCAGAAAGTGACAAGAATGATGGGATAAGTGTGTTCAAAGCCAGGGGTGATATTTTGAGGGGTTAATGGCAATGTATCCTTTACTATAATAAATTTTTTCTTTATTTTTTTTCTCCATTTATTGGTAAATGATGGTGGGGCACAAAGTAATAACAGCATTGGCTTTTTCCACTATGCAACTATTACACCACTTTTGGCAAATGCTTTTCTTTAAACACTGTATTTTTGTTCACATCTTGTACATAAATACCAATTTCTAAATACAGCCAAAATTTGGAAGGGCTATGTTTACCAAAACATTAACTTGTTTCCTGAGGTTTGTAGATCATAGGTCATCACTATTTGCATTTATTGTTTGTTTGTTTGAGACAGATCTCACTATGTACCCAGGCTTGCCTTGAATTGGTGATCCTCTTGCCTCAGCCTCCCGAATGCTGGGATCACAGGCGAGTATCACCATACCTGGCACAAAAGAGCACGAAATCTTGGAGCAGGCAAATGTCTTAGAAACATTTTCTTAAATATGTAAAAACAGAACCCAGAAAGGTGAAATAATTGCCCAAGGTCACACAGTTGTTGTTGGTGCTCAGAGTTCAAGTTTCCTTACTCCTATTCCAAGCTCTCCTCCTCCTTCACTGCCCTTGGTCAATACCCCAGCGGCACTGTACTCCCTCTACCTTCTTCCCATAGCTCCCACAGAGTGAGTGAGGTAGCACAGATTTTGGAATTATGGATTACTGTATACTATTGCCCCCCCACAAAAAAAAGAGGGCTAGAGGTGTGCCTCAGTTGGAGAGCACTCACCTAGTAGGTATGAAGCCCTACATTTGGTCCTGGCACAGGGAAGAAAAGAAGGAGAGAGGGAAGGAAGAAAGAAGGAACTCTATTTAAAGAAAGAAAAAATATCCAGTCATGGTGATGCATGACTGTAATCCAAGCACTTGGGAAATGGAGGCAGGAGGATTGTAAATTCGAGGCCAGCCAGGGCTACATAGTGAATTCAAGGCCATCCAAGGATACATAGCAAGAACCTGCCTCAGAAAAACAAAATTAAAACAAAATTTTTAAAAAGACTGAGTATAAATTCTTTAAGAGCACTATGCTGGGGAAGGGGTCTAATGTGAGTGCCCATATATGCATTATTATAGACAACCTCTCAGGTCAGTGTACTTGAATTCACCTCACACTTGAAACAATCATAGAGTCCTCATAAAATGGAGGAATCTCGGGTACACAGCAAGGCCTGGTTGGTATGCAGTCTGCCTCTACTTCTTGTTTTCAATGTTGAATCTCTTTACTAACAACATCTTTTACTAGCAACACAGTACCACTCAAAGTGTACAGGATCTGATGTCACTGGATCTTGGTTCTGGAACCAATTTTGCTACCAAAGAGTTTCTCATAAAATGCTTCCAATGTCTGCCCTGCCCCTCTCTGTGAGCTGCTATAAAATCTTAACCAAACTGAAAGGGTTCAGAAAGCCCATTAGGCACTGCTAACGATACTCTTAAGGATTTTAATGCAAGAGCTACCTGTGGTGGCACATACCTATAACACTAGCACTCGGGAGGCTGAGGCAGGAAGTTTGCAAATTCAAGGCCAGCCTAGTCCACATAGTGAAACTCTCCTCCCACCCCCATCTCAAAAAAAACCCCCAAAACAAAAAGATGTCTGACAGAGGGTTAAGCGGTTGTTTCCTAGGACAGGAAAAATTTACAAGATAGTAAAAGGGAAGGAAAGCTTCCTGCTCAAACACTGACCCATATTAACTAATAGGAACGCTATATGTGTTTGGAAGGTTACACTGACCCTCCACTCATGTCTATCTCCAGGAAATCCAGGAAATGCTATTTTTTGGGAAACAATATCATTCTACCACCTCACTACTGTGCCACTGACTCCAGGGCTCATTTTAACAGAACTACCAGCCTATTGTCTCTCTCAGCTCCACCAGAAGTTTTCATGTCCCACTTAAAAATGTCAACCTGAAGGGAATCTTGTAGCTCATCTACCATAGTTCCTAAATCTGACTTGTCATCAGAATCACTTTGTGTGATTCTTAAAAAACACAGATTTGGAGGTTTGCCCAAGCTTTCTAAATCTCCAAAGGTGACACCACAAAATTCATCATTTTTAAAGTTCCCTGATAAGTGATGACTGGGGTTTAGCTCAGTTGGTAGAGTGCCACACTGTACTCTCTGAGGCCCTGGGTTTGATCCCCAGCACCACAAAAACGGGAGGAGGACATGGTAGCCCACTCCCAAAACAATCCCCAAACAATCAGCCACTGAAAACCCTACGAATAGCACAGAAGTCCTGACATGGTGCTAGGTACAGCACAGTGTCAGGGAGTGCTTCGTCCTGTTGCACATGGGGTCACTATGTGTCAGACTCAAGTCAACAGCACCTAACGACGACAACAACTGACGGTCAATAAGATTTGGAAAATCTATTTTTCATCTGCAATGACAATGATTAAGTGGGGTAGAGAGGGGCTAACTCTCCTTCTCAACCTGCTGCCCCTCATGACATCCTACAATGTCAACTCTGAGTCCAGATCTTTCTTTCTTTATGAGATGAGATGCTAGAGTCCTACTTAAAAATCCAGAAGCAGTCCTATTGCCATTTTACTCAACTAAAGGAACAATATCTAACATAAGACCAGTTCTTTACCAATAGGTGCTCTGAGACCTCATACTGCACAAGGCCATTCCACTGCAGTGTCCTGCTACTGTCCAGGCCCAGGAGCTTAGGAATCAACCCTATTTTCTTTACAAATGTCAACTTAAGTATGACAGTAATCTCAATTATACAAATAGTAGATGCTAAACAACTTGCTGGCATTGGAATTTTATGATTTTGGAAGTAGAAGATTTCTTCCATATTTAGATTTTCTTGGGATTCCTTTGAAATGAGTAGGGATTTCCTGAAAGCACACAAGCTTATCACAGGATGAGTCAGCACAACAAATGCCTGGGGTCAGAGAGACAACAGTTTGAGTCTAACATTTGCACAGGGTCAGAGAATCACAGCCTTGTGCTATGCACATTTACAAATACCTTACTGGCCTAATGGAGAGCAGTATGTTTACACATGAAATCACCAATCTCATGACAGACAGCACAGCACACTTTGGAAGCGTGACTCACATACTACAAAATTACTCTTCACACACACAAAAATGTGTGATGTAATACCGGAAAACTTTGTTTTGTTTTGCTTTACTTTTTGAGGTAGATTATTATAAAGTCCAAGGTTATATGAATAGGCCATGGGGTAGGCACATGGGCATAAGGGGCGGAGTGAAGATAGGTATCTCTTAGTGTAACTCTCATATTCAAACCTGTATGACCAGATGCCTAAGTCATAGATTCACAAGACTCTTAGAGATCAAGTGAAATCTGCCAAGTGCGGTGGGACATTCCTGCAATCCCAGCTACTTGGGAAGCTGAGGCAGAAAGACAGTAAATTTGAGGCCAGCCTACACAACTTACACTTTCTGTCAAAATAAATTTTAAAAGGCTGCGACTATAACTCAGTGGTAGAGCACTTGCCTAATAAGCACAAAGCCTGGTTCAACTCCCAGTACTGCAAAAAAAAAAAGAAAAGAAAAGAAAAAAGGAAAGGAAAGGAGAGGAGAGCAAAATCCTTACATTGGATCTACTGGAGGAAAATGGTCAAAACCAACATCCAAAAAGGATTTTAGAAGGAAGGTTATCACATAGCATATAACACCAACAGCAACAAAGATTTTTAGATGTACTGTGTTGGACCTGGAAGGAATCTCAGAGTTATGTCCCAACCCAACTTGGCTGTTTAACAGTTAAAAACACAAAGGAGCTAGGAATGGTGGCACATGTCTAAAATCTCACCACCTCGGAGGCTGAGCAAGGAAAAATCCTTAATTCAAGAGATCAGCTACGGCTACAGTGGAAGATCCTGCCTCAAAAAACAACAACAACAACAACAACAAACAAAAAAAAAAAAACCAAGGGGTATGAGGAGGAAGACCAGCAGCAGAAAGTGACATGTCCAAGTTCACATAGCTACCAAGGAGCCTGTTTGGGATTCACCATTGGGACCCTGATGCCCTGTCACTACTAGACTGGATTCAGCTGAGCTGGATTGACATCATCATGAGAAAATACAAATGCACCACTCTATCCCAAAAACCAGAAAGCCTCAATTTGCACATTCTCTTTTGCCTAAGCTATTGGGACCTATCACTGGTCCTTTGATATTTCAGATTTTTCTTTTGTTAAATAATGAAGAGAAGGCAAGTTTTAAACTGATATCTTTATGCTCAATTTCAATATTTACAAAATGTCTGAATCAGGGATCATCGTAAGCCACAGAAATACAGACAGTTAGGACACATCATCACACATAATGCATGGTTCTATAGCAGTGCAGGCTGCCCCTATCGTGTAAGTATGACTTGTAAGGAGTATTTTGAGCCATAATGATAGAGAAATTTGATTACTAAAGTCTGGTTCCTAGCGGGAACTAATCCACATCACAAAAGCCAGGACTGCTTCACTCTCCTCAGACTAAAGAGGGTACGAACGGCAGAGTAGCCAAGATGTTGGCACCAATGCAAGGCATGAGCTCTGAGGATTTCAACAGCAGTAAATTTTTATCAGGGCCGTCGGGGAGCCCTGAGGTAGCTCTAAGGATACAAGAGAAGCTAGACGTAATGCCAAAGGCCTGACTCCTGGATCTGGCCCAAACCCACTGGAGACATGAGCTCCAAAAGAGCAAATGTGACTTGTTCAAATATTTCAATTTTCAGGTAACTGAGAAAGTGACAGACAAGTGTGCTGGATGAGGCCCCAAGGTAGTTCCACCTTGTTCTTACCTCCCAGTGACCAGCAAGTTTGGGTGGAATTTCCAATCCGAGCTTTTCCAGCTCTCGCTCCCTGTACTTCTCATACTGCCGATATCCTCCATATCCACCAACAGTCACCAACAGAATGGGCAGTGGGCGTAGCAGGAACAAGGATCGGACAGGGGCAGTGTGAACTTTTCTGGTACCTGTAATTTAAAAAGAAAAAAAAAAAAAAAAAACAGGGAAATTTTGAGCCTGAGAGACAGCAATAAGGAAGCACAGCAAACAAGCTGTGGGTACAAACACATCACCCACAGGAGGGCCAGGAAAACTCTTGGAAGCTCTCAGTAAAGGTGACTGGACCCTCAGGTATCTGACAGGCAGGTGCAACTTTGAGTCACTACTGAAACCATTCTGTGTCCAAATTATAGCAATTAGTAAAGGACAGACATCTTTCCTGTGGTACTATGATCAACCTGCACTGCCAGCAGTCATAGAATTTAAGATGAAAACAGTGAATTGTACAGAGGTCCAGAAATTAATCAGGATTGCCCAGCTGGCCACCAATAGGTCCAGGACATTAAATACAGGTACCATTTCTCACCTGGGCACTCTGATCTTGCTTTGATGACTGGGCACCAGTATTCACAAGTACAAAATCTTATAAGCCCTTACAACTCAACAATAAAAAGACAGCCTGGGGCTGGGAATGTAGCTCAGAGGTAAAGCACTTGCCTAGCATGTATGAGGCCCTGGGATCAATTTTCAGCATGCACATGCACGCATACAGGGACACACACACACACACAGACCAAGAAGCTAAAACCTAATTAAACCATACCAGGCCATAACTCCTTTAAGACTCTCGAGTTTACATTCCTCACTCCCCTGACCAAAGAAGAGGCCTGCACTCCTCTAGAGAATGCCAGGAGCCCCTCTGAACACAGAGGCTCTGGAGTAAATCCCCGCGCATGGACACAGCCTCTGATGTCTAGAAGTTGTTTCTTCAAGGATTATATAATCAAGGACATTCTGTTTTCTGCTTGGATTTCCCTGTAACACGAATCAAAAAGAAACACACAGACTTCTTTGTCTACTAGTCTGTAAGCCCGATTTAAGGGACAGGAGAGAATAACTCAGGTAGTGCAGCCATTTTGGGACCTGAGAGATCCTGCCATTGCTCCGCTGGCAATAAAAGCCCCTTCCTCTAATTAATGCTGCTGTTCTGGTGATTCTTTCTCGCTCATGGGCCTTGCTTCCTCCTACAAGACAACCCAATTTTAAAATACATACAGGAATTAAACAGACAGTCCACCAAAGACACACAAATAGCCAATAAGCATGTGAAAAGACAAATATTCAGTATCTGTTATAGGTTGAACTGTGATTCCCCAAAAGTCATTTGCTAGTACCTACCTGGAGAAAGAGTGTTTATAGAGATTATCAAGTTAAAATGAGACTGTCAGGGTGGGTCTGAATCTAATGACTGGTATCCTTATAAAACGAGGAAATTTGGAAACAGATAAGCATAGTGCAAGAACATTAAGTGAAGACGGAGGCAGAAATTAGAGCAAGGCATACAGAAACAGCTAGCAAACAATTTGAAGCTAGGCAAAGGCCATGGATCAGATTCTCCCTGACAGCACTCAAAAGGAAGCAATCCCAATGATGCCCTGATCTCAGACATCTAGCTTCTATAATTTCGAGGCAATAAATTTCTACTGTTTAAGCTACTCAGTATGTGGCACTTTGTTACATAAGCCCTAGCAAACCAAAGTAATATTCTTTAGTAGTCAGGGAAATAGAAATCAAAACCACAATGAGATACCACTCACACCCAGTACAATGGCTATGATCAAAAGGTAAAGTGTTGGAAAGGCTGTAGAGAAATTGGAACCTCAAAGACTCCTGATGTGATTAAAGGATGCACCTATATTGAAAGCCAGTTTGACAGGTCCTCAAGACATAAACACAATGTTACAGGTTTGAACATCAGTATGAAAAAAAGAAAGAGAGAAAAGTTACTGCATGACCCAACACATCCACTCTTCATCTAAAAGAACTAAATACATCATATGTGCACATAGAAAATTATACTGATCCCATGTCTCCTTAATTTCCTCTTTCTGTCCTGTTTCATGATGACTTTGGTCTCCTCTCACTGGTTACTCTTTTCTGATTATTTGATAAGATTCCCATGGAGGAAGTTTGAGGCAATTGTGTTTCTTTTGGAAGAAGTTTTCTCCAGTAAAAGAACATGGGAGAGAGCCCCATCCACACTTGGGAGAGAAAGGAGAAAAGACTTTGTCTCAACAAGGAAAGATCAAGGTTTGCAGAGAACCCTTGATTCTCATGCTGTTTCTTCAGCACAGCATGTCAAAGTACTACACTTGGGGGTACTGTTTTCTGTAGATGACAATACTATCCAAATTGATCTACAAATTCAACATAATTTCTATCAAAATTTCAGCTTTTGTTTTTATATTTTGAGAATTTGACAAGTTGATTCAAAAATATATATAGAAATTCAAGGGACCTAGCATAGCCAAAGCAATCTTTAAAAAAAAACAAAGTCGAAGAACTGACACTTACAAATTCCAAAACTTACCATAAAGCTACAGTAATCAAGGCAGTGTGGTACAAACACAACAGAGGAGATTTTTTTTTTTTTTTTTTTTTTTGGCGATTCTGGGGGTTGAACCCAGAGCCTCGCGCCTGCATACTCTGCAAGTGCTGGACCACTGAGCTGTAATCCCAACCCATTTTTTTTACTTTTTTGAGACAGGGTCTTGCTAAATTACGCAGACTGCCTCTGGTCTCAAACTTGCAATTCTCCTGCCTCCGCATCCCAAGCCGCTGGGATTACAGGCGTGAGCCACTGCGCCCGGCTCAAGAGATTTGTTTTATAGACAGAGAAAAGCTGAAGAAAACAGGAGCAAAGAACAAAAAGAAGATTCACCATTTCAAAGTTATTCTCCTTGTAAGATGAAGACAAGGAGACAGAACAAGAAAATAGATGACTAGTTAACATCAAGTTATTTCAGGCTGTTTCTTTTGGTTAAGGACTAAAGCAGCAGGGACTTCATTATCATGCCAACTCAAAGTGCCCTGTTTGAAAATTTATCTCTCTCTCTAATCCTAAATAAGGTACAAGGTCAGATAAATAACATAGTTGGAGCTTGTTGACTTGGAACTTTAAAATAAGCGACTCCATTCTTTTTTTTTTTAGCCTGGTCTCCTGGATCTTAGTCCAAGGCAACCACCTCTTGTAACTTTTAATAACCTTTACATTGATGGTCAATTGATCTTCTACAGTGGAGCCAAAATAATTCTTGTGAATTGAAATGGTGCAGCTGTTTTGGAAAAATGTCTCTCAGAAGAGCTAAATAAGAAGTTATCATAAGATCCAGTAATTCCACTCCTATGTATATAGCCAAGAGAAATAGCCAAGAGAACAAAACTTGTTCTGAATAGTCTTTTTTTTTTTTTTTTGTGGTACTGGAGGTTGAACCTAGGGCCTCCCGCTTGCATGCTTTCCAAGTGCTGGACCACTGAGCTGCACCCCCAGCCCATTTTTTTTTTTTTGAGACAGGGTCTTGCTAAATTATGCAGATTGCCTCTGGTCTCGAACTTGCGATCCTCCTGCCTCCACCTCCCGAGCTGCTGGGATTACAGGCGTGCGCCACCGTGCCTGGCTCTGAATAGTCTTTTTAACAAATGAGGCTGGGAAGCTATAAAATTCCCAGGACAATACAGAGTAAACCTTTGTGACTTTGCGTTAGGCAAGGTTTCTTAGGCATGACACCAAAAGCATATGCAACACACAAGTAGATACATTTAAGTTCATCAAACTTTAAAAGACAACCCACAGAATAGGAGAAAATATCTTTAAATCATATATCTGATAAAGACATTTGGTCTGGAATATATAAAAGAACTCTTATAATTCTATAATAAAAAAAAAAGATTATCCAACTTTTTTAAATGGGAAAAACATCTGAAGAGCCAGACATAGTGATCCTGGCCTGTAATCTCAGCAATTTGGGAGAAGGAGCCAGAAGGATGAGTTTGGGCCCAGGGACAGCCTGCTTAACTTAGTGAGAACTTGTCTCAAAATAAAAAATAAAAATTAAAAAATGGTTGGGGGAGCAGCCCAGTGGTAGTTTGCTGTTGCTAGGTACTACCCAATGGTAGAGCACTTGCAAAGTATGTGTGAAGCCCTGGGTTCAACCCCCATGTACAAAAAAAAAAAAAAAAATTCTGAACAGACATTTCTTCAAAGAAGATAGACAAATGGCCACCAAGCTCATGAAAATATGACCTCACTAGTAATTAAGGAAACACAAATGAAAAGCCACTTCACACCCACTAGCTAAGATGATTGTAAACAGATATAACTAGTGCTGGTGAGAAAGGAAGAAATGGAAACCCTCCTATACTGCTGGTGGGAATGTAAAATGGTGCTGTTGTTTTGGAAAACTACTGCTCAGAATATCTAAACCAAAAGTTACTATATGACCCAGTAATTCCACTCCTATGTAGATACCCAAGAGAAATGAAAATATGTCCACACAAAAACTTGTATACAAGTGTGTGCAGCAGCATTATGCATAATAGCTAAAAACTAGAAAGCATTCAAATGTCATCAACTGATTAATGGATAACATATGGTACATTCACACAAATGGAGTATTATTGGGTCATAAAAAAGAATGAAGAACTGATTAATTCTACAACATGGATAAACAGTGAAAACATTATGCTAAGTGAAAGAAACTAACCAAAAAGACCATATACTGCATGACTCTGTATAGGAAATATCTATAACAGTTAAATCTATACAGGCAGAAAGCAGATTTGTGGTCGTCCCCAGGAATGGAGGATTTGGGAAGAAATGCAGAATAGTTCCTAATGCCTATGAGACTCCTATTGAAGTTGATAAAAATGTTTTTAAATTATGATGATGAACTTTTCTCACACAGAATTGTATACTCTAAAGGGGTGAATTTTATGGTATGTGAATTACATTTTGAAGTTATTAAAAACAAAACAGCTGGGTACTGTGGCACATGCCTATAATCCCAGCAGCTTGAGAGGCAGAGGAAGGAGGATTGCAAGTTCGAGGCCAGAGGCAGTCTGTGTGACTTAATGAGATCCTGTCTCAAGATAAAAAGCAAAAAATGGGTGCAGGGTGTAGCTCAATGGTAGATCACTTGCCCAGCATGTGTAAGGCTCTGGTTTCAACCCCTAGTAGCACAAAAAACAACAAAACAAAAAATTGCACTAAAATGTTCAGTAGCAGCATTATTTATAATAGCCAGGAAGAACACAAATATATATATATATTTATATATATATATATAGATATAGATATAGATATAGATATATGAGCAAAAACAACACAAATATCTATCAACTGATAAATGAATAAACAAATGCCAGATGTGGTGGGACACTGCTGTATTCCCAGAAGGAGGATCACAAGTTTGGGGCCATCCTAGGCTAATATAGAGAGTTCTAGGCCTGCCTGTGCTACATACTGAGAAACTGTCTCAAGAAAACATACTGTATACCTTAAATACATACAATAAAAAAAGAAATGAAGAGCTGAATCATCAATTGTTGTTGTTAGGTGCCATTGGGTCAGTATCTGACTCATAGAGACCCCACATACAACAAGTGAAACACTATTGCTGGTGCTTCTCTGCTACTCATAGAGTTTTCAATGGCTGATTGTTTTTTGGGAGTGGGTAGCCAAATCCTTCTCCCAAGCCTACAGCACCTGGTGTTCCCATGTGGTCTCCCATCTAAGTACTAACCAGGCCAGACCCTGCTTAGCTTCTGAGATTTGATGGGATGGGACACCACAGTGGTCTGGCTACAGGCTGAATCAATAACCTGTGTAAAATCCAAGAACATACTCTTTTTGCCATGGACTTCCAGGCAGAAGGAAATCTTGCTCCACACCTCACCACATTTTGGTGGTTGATAAGCATTTCCTTTTTTAAATGAGCAAGTGTGGATGTCATTAATTTCTTCCATTTTCTAATTATTCCTAATGATCCTCTACTGA
This sequence comes from Pedetes capensis, assembly GCA_007922755.1. Taxonomy (NCBI): domain Eukaryota; kingdom Metazoa; phylum Chordata; class Mammalia; order Rodentia; family Pedetidae; genus Pedetes; species Pedetes capensis. Next base: position 85,761 of record VMDO01006420.1, read on the forward strand.
CTTAACAACTGGGTATCATACCTCTACTCAACACAGACTTGTCAAAAAGCAAGAAATACCTCTATTTTCTTTTTATCTCTTTCTGAACTGCTTGGTGATGACAGAACTATTGTTCCCTCCATCCTGAGCCAGCAGCGTAAATTGCCACACTCTACTGAACACTCTCTGCTACATGGTCCTTTCATTGATAGGTCTTTCTCTTGCCCTATCTGTCTGTCTGTCTGTCTGTCTGTCTATACTAGGAGCTGAACCCAGGGTCTCATGCATACCTGGCAAGTGCTCTACCACTGAACTGCACCCCCTGTATCTTTTATTTTTACTTTGAGATAGGGTCTCACTAAATTGCACAGGCTGCCTCTGGCCTTGAATTGATGATCCTCCTGCCTCAGCTTCCTGAGTCGCTGGGATTATAGGCATGTGCCAAGGCGTCCAGCTTCTTGCCTTTTGAAAGTAGTATGGTAAGCAGAGATCAACCCCCACCTCCTGACTGTCTCTCCTCTTCTGTACTTCAAAAATGCACAGTGGCTGCTTTTCTAGATCCAAGATTACAGCTTAATCTCTGAGGTTCTCCCTCCACCCTTCATGTTATTCCTGCATGTTCTGGCGTGTAATTCCTAATTAAATAAGTAACATCCAGATGTGTGCCCATTAACTACCATTTTGGTAATAAGCTTTTTGTTTTTCTCATTTACCATCTCATTTTATTCCCAGAGTAGTCCTTTTCTCTCTTTTTTTTTTTTTTTTTTTTTTTTTTTTTTTTTTTTTTTTTTTTTTTTTTTTTTTTTTTTTTTTTTTTTTTTTTTTTTTTTTTTTTGATACTAGGGATTAATCCTAGAGCCTTTCACTAGGCAAGTACTCTATCACTGAGCTAAATGCCCAGCCCTTTATAAAATTTTTATTTTTATTTCTTTTTTTTTGTGTGTGTGGGGTACTGGGGGGTTGAACCCAGGGCCTCACACTTGCATGCTCTGCCAGTGCTGGACCACTGAGCTGCACCCTCAGCCCATTTTTTCACTTTTTTTTTTTAAACAGGATCTCGCTAAATTACGCAAGACTGCCTCTGGTCTCGAACTTGCGATCCTCCTGCCTCCACCTCCCGAGCCACTAGGATTACAGGCATGCATAAAATTTTTACTTTGAGACAGAGTCTCACTCCCTAAATTGCACAGGCTGCCTCTGTCTCAAACCTGCAATCCTCCTGCATCAGCATTCATTGCTGGGATTACAGGTGTTTGCCATTGTAAAGTAGCCTTACTACAAAGTAGTCTTACTGGGCAGTTAAAAACAGCTTTTGGTATAACAGAATCAAAAGGATTATTGTTTATTATTATTTATTACTTATTATTTACATAATAAAGAAAATGCACATCATTGTAGGGGATCAAATATCTTCTTACCAGCCTAAAAAGTACACAGTCCCCTACTGATGGGATGTGGAGAAGTGCCATATCACAAGAACTTTCTGCTCATATGATTGTGAACTGAACATCTTCTTTGAAGAGCAACTTGGCCTTAATACCAAAATGTAAAATATACAAACCTTTGACCCAGCAATTTTTCCTCTACAAATTTATCATGAAGATGCACAAAAATATATTACTATAGTATTTTCTGTGGTAGAAAAAGACTTGAAACAACTTAAATGTCTTAACAATGAATGGTATAGTCATACAACAGAGTTCTATGCAAAAATGATGAAGTAATAGTAGCCAAGGCTTCAGCAATGACTACACATTAAGCACTCTATGCACTTCACAGACTATTTCACTTCATTCTAACAACAACCCTATGTTTATGACAATTTACAGTTACGAAAATTGAGACGGGGCCAGCACTACCTCCAATTGCTCCTTACCTGTGTTAAAGGATCGAAGAGACAACTTCTTTAAGGACCACAGGAAATGGCTCACAGCAGTGTTTTCACAATGATGAAGGCTGTAATTCAAGCAAAAACAAACCATTCAATATTTTTCTTAAACATGGGCGCAGTGGCACATGCCTGTAATCCCAGTCACTCAGGAGGTAAAGGCAGGAGGACTGTGAGTTCAAGGCCAGAGGCAGGCTGTGTAATTTAGTGAGAATGTCTCAAAAATAAAAAATGGGTCGGGAGTGCAGTCCAGTGGTAGAGCACTTGCAAAAGTATGTGCAAGGCTCTAGGTTCAACCCCCAAGTGCCACAAAAAATAAACAAATTAATTAAATTAAATTAAATTAATAGCCGGGCCTGGTGGCACACACCTATAATCCAAGCACTCAGGAGGCTGAGACAGGAAGTTCACCAGTTTGAGGCCAGAGTATTCTGCACAACTTAGCAAGACCCTGTCTCAAAAAGCCAAAAATAAAGTAATAAATGAAATTAGATCAAGTGGCAACATTTGACTACAGTTCTGAGATCCAGTAACAGTATCGTACCAATATTAAATCTTGGTTTTGACAACTGAACTATCGTAATATAAGAAAATGTCATTGCAGGAAAAAGGCTGAAATATTTTAAAGTCATCAAGTCTGCAAGGTGCTCTCAAGTGCTACAGAAAAAAATTACACACACATACACATAGGAAAAGAGAAAGAAAATAATGAAGCAAATATGGCTGACATTTAGGAAATTTGAATAATGGATATCTAGGATTTCTATGTACTATTTTTATCAATTTCTGTAAATCTAAAAGTATTTTACAATAAAATGGGATGTTTTTCTTAACTAAGGGTAGGCTCATAAGAACCAGGAAAACCAGCACTCATACATAAAGCCATATGTTTCTGTAGTACAAAGAAGAGTTGCACATAGGTTTGTAAACATGTGAACCTCTACTCTAAGAACCTAGTATTTCTGAGCCAGGCGCGGTGGTGCATGCCAATAATCCCAGCGGCTAGGGAGGCAGAGGCAGGAGGATTGCAAGTTCGAGACCAGAGGCAGTCTGCATAATTTAGCGAGACCCTGTCTCAAAAAGTTAAAAAAAAGGGGGGGGGGGCTGGGAGTGCAGCTCAGTGGTCCAGCACTTGCACAGCATGCAAGCACAAGGCCCTGGCTTCAGCCCCAAGTACCACACACACACACACACACACAAAAAAGAACCTAATATTTCTGGCGGCAGAAATTTTAACATTTCAAATTACATACTGGGGGAAAAAAGTGACACAAACAAACCATGTTGAACTATACTAACCTACCTCAAGCCTAACTGGCTTGACTGGCTTAGTTTTGTTTTTTTTTTTTTCCACTTTTTGAGTCGGTCTCACTGTGTAGCCTAGACTGGCCTGGAACTCATTACATAGACTAGGTTGGACTCAAACTCACACTGATCCTCCTGTCTCAGTTTCCCAAGGGCTAAGATTACAGGTATACACCACCACGCTCGGCTTTAGTTTATAACTTTTTGAATTGTCTTTTGTGGCTGCTTTGCCATAAAAGCTACACTAACAACTGAATTAGGTTTCAAGAATTCTGAGAAAAAATTCCCAATTTTTTTTTCCATTACTGGGGGGTTGAACCTAGAGCCTTGTGCATGCTAGGCAAGTGCTCCACCATGGAGCTGTACCCGTCTCACTCCCCCTTTTTAAATGCAGTACTGGGAACTGAACCTATCCAGGTCCTCAAGCATGCTAGCCAATTGCTCTACCACTGACAGCATCCCCAGAAACACCCCCACCACCTTTCCTTCATTTTTTATTTTTGAGACAAGGTCTTACTAAATTTCGCATGCTGCCTCAAGCCTCGTACATGCAATGATCTTGTGTCACACTCCTAAGTAGCTAGGATAACAGGTGTGAGCCATGGCATCTGGCTAAAAGTATTACTTCTGATTCAGTTTCTTTCTCTTCTTTGTTTCACATCCCTTTGAGAAACCATATATTCCCAATGGCAATAAGATGACTATGCTGGCAAGTAAAGCATTAATGAATTTTTAGTTAATTAGTTTTTCCCTTAATCAAAGGCACTGTGATGCACACCTATAATCCTAGCTACCTGGGAGACTGAGGCAAGAGGATTGCAGGTTTGAGATCAGGGGCAGTTAGTGCCTCTTAGAACTTGTCTTTGGAAAAAATTTTAGCATGCACAAGGCCCTGAATTCAACCCCGAGCACTGCACACACGCACACATGCACACACACCCCACTGTTAATTCAGGTAAATGCTTTGGTTTCCCAAATACTGATTTGAAATCTAAAAAAAAGGGAACTGCATGCTTATCAATATTTCTTTCTTCCTTCAAGCCCTGTATGATAGAATAGTTTATTATAAATGTCTAAATTGATATTTTTATGGAAAACAGAACTGTATTTATGACTTTCATATCATAATATTTACTTCATGTATAGTTATGTTTTATACAGATATTCCATAAATATTACCAGATTTAAGTATTATTATTTTGGGAGGCAGAGGCAGAATGATCACAAGTCTGCTGCCAGAACCCAGCCTGTACAACTCAATAAGATCCTGTCTCAAAATAAAATATAAAAAAAGGGCTGGAGGTACAGCTCAGTGGTGAAGCACTTGCCAGCATGTGTGAGGCCCTGGGTCAATCTCCCCACTGCTCCAAGAAAAGAAAGAAATAGAAAGAAAGAAGAAAGAGCTGTCTGTATTCACTGTCATTACTTCCTCATCTCCCATCCTCTCTTAATCCTACTCAATCAGGCTGTTTGTTCCTACTATATCACCTCTTGTCAGTATCAACAACCTCTGTGTCACCAACATCAAAGCATACATCTTGGGTCTCATCTTACTAGACTTCAAAGTAGCATGACACTTTCCTTCTACCTCTCCGGTTCCTCTTCAATTTCCTTTGTGAATTCTCCTCTGCTTCTGGATTGTGAAATGTTGCCCTGCCCAGAGCTCAGACCTGTTCTCTACCTACTCTTTCTCCCTGGAGATGCTCAGCCAGTCCCACGGCTCTAAAGCCCATACGCTGATGAGTCTTCCTCCATAGACCTACAGGTCTGCATTTCCAGCTGGCTACCCATCATCCCCACTTCAAATCATCTCGAACTGAATTTGTCCAAAACAAAATTCCTGACCCTCTGTACTCACCTCCAACTGGTTCCTCTCCCAAAGTTCTCAATCTGTGGCAGACATCAGTCAGATGTTTACCAAATCTGCTTCCTTTTCTGGACACCTGCTAGACTACATTTTCCAGCCTCCCAGCAGCAATGTTTGAGGACCACTGAGGATCCTCAGGCTCAAATAATCCTCCTGCCTCAGCCTCCAGAGTAGCTGGGACAATGGGCACACACCACTGCCCCAGCTACACCTTTAGGCCTTCTGCTTGCAGTCTGCTTAATGCAGACAAACATGCAGACCTTGAGAATCCATGTGTTAAAGATGGCACGAGGAGCTGGGGATGTGGCTCAGTGGTTGAATGCTTGCCTAGCATGCACAGGCCCTGGGTTCAACCCCCAGCACAACATCAACAACAACAATAAGAGGAGGAGGAGGAGGAGGAGGAGGAGGAGGAGGAGGAGGGAAGAAAGAAGAAAAAGAAAAGATGACAGGACATTGTGTCTCTGAATCATTGCTTGGAGAACAATGGTTCCACAAAGCAGTAGCACCCAAGGGGCTTTAAAGAGTGAGACATAAACTTTTACTGTATTTAAGTCACTGAGAATGCTCTTAGGTTTATCTGTTACAATAGTAATGCTATTTTAGTTAATTCACCATGTCAAGAAAGGGGACCACCATTTAGCTGGTCACTCAGGTCAAAACTCTAAGATGCCCCCACTCCCCCGTGTGTGTGTGTGTGTGTGTGTGTGTGTGTGTGTGTGTGTGTGTGTGTGTGTGTGTGTGTGAAGGAGGGAGGGAGAGAGAGAGAAAAAGAGAGAGAAACAGACATAAGATGTCACTGTGTAGCCCAGAGTGGCCTGGAACTCTCTAGGTAGCCCAGGCTGGCCTCAAACTCGTGATCCTCCTGCCTCAGCCTCCCAAGTGCTAGGATTACAGGTATGTACCACCATGTCCAGCTCCCTACAATGCATTTTTTAAAAATAAGAGTATAGAATAGGTTTATTAAAGATAGTACATCTTTTAGGAATTACAGGGAAAACTGAGGCACCTGGAGAGGCTTAGGGAAACCTGAAAAGGAAATTGGAAGAACCTGCATTCACTGAGTGACTTGGCATAAGGAAGTTTCTACTTCCCAGGGGAAGGTAAAGAAGCCAGAATCAAGCAGGCTTCTAGAGGGAAAAGTACCTTAGACAGACAGAGAAGATGGTGGGCCCGAGAGAAGGGAGAGGCGTACATGTAGTTTCTAGGGAAAGAAAAAGGCAAGAAGCAGAGAGGAAAGAATAAGGAAAAAGGAGCCTAAAATGCATTTTTAAGTCCTTTGTTTCCTGCCATCCATATTCACTCCATCGGCCAGGCATGAAAACTCTACTTCAAAATGCCTCCTCATCTGCCCATTTCTCACCACCACCACCACCACCACCACCACTTTCACCCTAGCCAAAGCCACCTGACCTCTCACCGGGTGACTGGAATACCTGTCTCCCTGCTTCCACTTTTGGCCCCATAGCCTCTCTTAATATCTTATTTGCCATACACAAGCAGATAGAGCGATCTTTTCAAAACAGAAAATAAGACCAAACCCTGCATCATGCTGACCTCTCAAATCTCCAGCGGCTTCCCATCTCCTCCTCACTCATTCTTCTTCTCCTTTGTTCACCCATGTGCCCCCTTCCGGCCCTTTGCACTTGCTATTTGCTCTACTAGGTACACACCTCTTCTACATGCCTTACTACTTCACCATCCAGTTCTCTGCTCAGATGTTCCTCCTCAGTTTGGGTTTTTCCTGACCACAGTATACCCAAGACTTGCTCCTTTTCAGCACTCTCTAACCCCTTGATTACCTACCTTCCTTCCTCCCCCTTTCCTTCCCTGTCTCTCTCCCGATTCCACAGTACTGGGGAGCTGAACCTAGGGCCTCATGCATACTCTGCAAGTGCTCTACAACTGAGCTGCACTCCCAGCTTGCTATGTTACACAGGCTGCCTCTGGCCTCAAACTTCCAAACCTCCTGCCTCCACCCCCCTAGTCATTGGATTACAGGTGTGTACCACTGCAACCAGCACCTTGCTTTATTTTTGTTTGCACTTCTTACTACCTGAAAAGAACAGATTCTATAATTATTCACATACTTGTTCACTGTCTGTATCCCTCAATGAATGCAGGCAGTTGTCTGTGTTCTCACGGCCTTTAAGCTTAAGAGATTACGCCCCAGAGAGATAAATTCATGTTCAATCAGATGTCTCACCTACAAAGAGAACTCAGGTGAGCATCCTGCAAGCAAATTATTAAAAGCCATGACTAAGCACTCAACTCCATATGGCTCAAATCCTAGCTCTGCCACGTATTAGCTGTGTGGCTCAAGAAACTGCTTAACTAATTTTAAGCCTCAATTTCCCCACCTGTAAGAATAGGCCCCACCTAGGCTGAAGTAAGTCAATCAGGTAAAACCCTTGGTTTACATAGTTTTTATTACAAAATGTACTTGAGTTAATATCCAGCTGGCACACACTGGCATGGCCATATCAATTTTCTATGACCAGTTACCACCTATGGTCTATCTCCACAGTGTCATGGTTGTAAAATATTTTTATCACCAGCTCTGGTGGCAACCTTTTAACTACAATCCTTATGTCTCTCCTGCTTTCAAAAGCTGTAAAAATTCTCCAAGAGGTCTGAACTGGCAGACATTTTGAAGGTTTCATCCCACATTCTACTTTGTTGTTAGGTGCTGTCGAGTTGGTGTCCAACTCATAGCGACCCTACGCAAAACAGGCAAAACACTATTGTCAGTGCTTCTCTGCTATTCATAGGGTTTTCAATGGCTGACTGTTTTTTGGGAGTAGATTGCCAGGTCCCTCTCCCACATTCTACTTTACATTAGAATATTTAGTAAAGTGTTCTCTTTTGCTAACTTGTAAAGTTCCTTGAATATAAGGCTTATTCCAAATATCTTTTAATTCTTCATTTCCCCACCCTTCCCTCTCTGCCCCATGGTCCCTGGCACTGTGGTTTACAGTGATAGGAAAGCCATAAATATTTCAGAATGGAAGTCCCTAGGTACTATTGTCCAGACTTGGCCTGAACCTAAGAATCACCAGAGGTGCTTATAAAATCTGCCTAACCTACACTTACTGAAACTGGCAGTAAGATGGGAGCATATCTTGAAATCTCTATTTCTAATAAACATCCCAGCCTCATTCGTTTATCAAATGAGTATGGGGAAACAGGGCCCGAATTATTACCCAAGATATTGCTTTCCAGCTGGGTGTGGTGGCACACGCCTATAATCCCAGCAACTTGGGAGGCGGAGACAGGAGGATCGCAAGTTCAAGACCAGAGGCAGTCTGCATAATTTAGCAAGACTCTGTTTCAAAAAAGTAAAAACATGGGCTGAGGGTGCAGCTCGGTGGTCCAGCACTTGCAAAGCATGAAAGCACGAGGCCCCATGTTCTGGGTTCAACCCCCAGTACTGCAAAAAAAAAAAAAAAAAAAAAAAAAGGAGAGAGAGAGTGAGAGAATGAGAACTTCTTTCCTGTTCTATCACATATCATCCACTCATTGGAAAAACTGCCCCTGCAGTATGAGGATTTCATCTGCATGTCTCACAGATGACTCAGGGAAATGTTATCATTTTGGGGCTTGGTAGCAATATAGTTCCTATCTTGATACATAACACCTTTGAAAATTAAGAGTTTCTCTTAATTGTAGGCAAACCCCCATCCCTCCCACTCACTGCACCTAAGTACAGTCTTATCTACCTACACTGGTACTAAATATGGCTTTTTTTCTTTCTCTTTTTAAACAGTGGTGAGTGAGGCACATTCTCCACCTCCTCCTCATCATCATCTAAAAAGAAAAATTAGGAGTGTCATTTTTTAAGCTTCCCAATTCATGACATTCTTTAAATGAACTCATGGCTGACTCACAAATAGCATACCTGCTGAAAACATCAGAAACACTGAGAACTTCCTGTCCAACTCCCAAGCTGTTACCACCACTTTAAAGAGCCCCTTCCTGAGAGAGCTACACCATTTGTGAATAATTAATGATGAGAGAGAGAAGCCTTCACAGCAAGACCAATGAGGGTTTCTGTTCTCCATACAAATCCAGAATCCCCAAACTACAGTGATAAGTCACCTCCTATCACAGCGCTAGCTTTGGTCAACACTGACAAATCCTGCCAGAAACACAAAAGTATGGTGCATCTCTTAAAGCTTAGCTCGTTGAAATGACATCTAATAGCCGCCTCTGAGTCACAGCTACTAACATTTTAATACGTTTTCTGAGAGTCCAGATTGTCCGAAGCTATTTCTGTACAATAACTGAGCTCTCGGTGGGTAATCTGAAAGACAAACAGGTACCTGGGTTGCAGGCCTGGTTCTCCTAACTGGCTGGGTAAACTTGAGCAAATTTCGCCCTCTGTCAAGGCCTCAATCTCATCAATTCCACAGAGTGAGCAGGATTGAGAAGACCCATCAGGTCTCTTCCATCTCTAAGAATCTAGGAGGTAGGGGTCACGAGGATACTCAAGACCCCCAAGCCCATACCACACTATTTTAAGTTAACCAAATATAACCCCCTCGCTTCAAAGACGAAGAACCCGAAGTGAAAATCGCTTCTCAATCCAGTGCTCTTCCCACATCACACTGCCCGTACCAGAAACATACACCCCTGAGAAAAAGGCGTTCAGCTGTGCCTCGACTCTAGAGGCGGACACACAGCCTATTGTTTTTGCTTTCCCTGCGCACCTCTACCTAGATGGAAAGGGCAAAGCGAGAGCGTTTAGGCCACACCCTAACTAAATCTGGACAGCCCTACGCGGTGGCAGTAGCACCTGCCCCTGAGCTCGCGGGGAAGGTGGCTCCGTCTCCTTTCGAGCCCTTCTTGGGGAAATCCTGATACAGAGAAATGACTCCTCTTCCCTGACCCCGGCTTGGCCCAGGCCGGCCCCCGCCCCAAGGCAGTCTACCCCCGATGTTGTACCTGCTCCTCCACGGCGCGACTCCGCGCAGTAACCTCAGACTCGGGTGCCCAAAGGACGCAGCCATCTTACCTCCTCCTCAGTGAACCACGCCTCCCCTTCTCACGCCTGGCGCACTCGTGTGACGTCACGAGCCTCGAGCTCATAGGACCAATAAGGAACGCGAAAGGCTAGGAATGGAAACAACTAAACTCCGCCCTGTGGCTACACCCCGCCCCCAGCCCCGCCTAGCCTGTCATCTACTGGAACAGGTCGGGCAGGTGTGGGCGGTGGACTTGCCAGAAGAACTACACCCTGGCCTGGGCTCAGAGCTGCCAGTTCTCCCTAGCTCTGGCGTGCCTCTCGTCATGTGCCTAGAGAGTTTGAGTCACCTAGATTGCGAGAAAGTTGTATCAACTGATCTAACTCGTTCATTTTGTTGTTGTTGTTAGGTGCTGTCGAGTCGGTATCCAACTCATAGCGACCCTCTGTACAACAGGGGAAACATTATTGTCAGTGCTTCTCTGCTGTTCATGAGGTTTTCAATGGCAGATTGATTTTTGGGAGGGGGTTGCCAGGTCCTTCTCCCAAGCCTACAGCTTCTGGTGTTCCCCGGCGGTCTCCCATCCAGGTACTAACCAGGCCTGACCCTGCTTAGCTTCTGAGATCTGACGGGATCGGATGCCACAGGGCTATGGCTGCAGGCTGGTTCATTTGGGGAAATCGACAGCACCCACGACTCAGCTAGGATCTGTTGTGAGCGCTTTGCATGCACGGCCTCACGTCATTCTTACCACCGCAGTGCTGCGGGGGAGACTAGAGGCAAACGGTGTTGGATCACCTAAAAATGCAACTACTTGTCAAACTAGGTGCCTGGCATGATGGTACTTGCTCCTCCTTTCTTCAGTTTTAAGGAGAAAACTCAAATTTCACTAGTACCTGCCACTTTTTGCTAAGCACTTAGAGACCCACAATTAGCCTTTAGATATTATCCCCATTTTAAAGATGAGGTACCTGAGGCTCAGGGAGTTTAAGCAATATGTTCCAGGACACATAACCGGCATGTGCTTGGAGGCTATAAAGTAAAAAAGCCAGAATTTGTAGTTTGTGGCTACAAAACTCATTGTCTAAATAGTCTTCCTTTTTAAAGCCCTTTACCTAGAAAATGGCTGAATTGGGGTGCAAAAACTGGAGGAAAACAGCCCTTTTTTTTCCTCTGCTAAGCTAATCACAGTTGTCTTCACCAGGTGTTTGACACAGAATAAGGGATATGCTGTCTGTTGCTTGAAATTATTTCTGCGTAGTTATTTAAGTTTTCAAATAGGATCTAACCAGAGACTACAGGGAGCCTAACAGGCATCAGGTTTGGTATTGGATGGGAGATAGTTCCCTCTGTTGTGGTATTCAAAATCTGAAAAGAGAAAGAAAGGAAGGAAGGAAAGAAGGAAGGAAGGAAAAGAAAGAATTGGGGTTACTATCCAATCGAGAATAGTAGTTCAGAAGGGTAGGAGAAGTTATTTCAAAATGAAATACGTTGGGAAAACTGATATCCACATACAAAAAATGAACTGGTCCTTTACCTTATAGCATATCCTAAAGTTAATTCAAATTGGATCAAAGACCTAAATTTAAGAAATAAACTTATATATACTCACATAATATACAGTGAGTTCCAGTCCAGCCTGGGCTACACAGTGACAGCCTGTCTCTGAAAACCAAAAAGAAAGAGAAAGAAAACATTGGAGAAGATTTCATAATACCAGATTTGGCAATGATTTCTTGGATATGACACCAAGAACACAGGAAACAACAACAAAAAGATAAATTGAACTTCCAAATTTAAAATTTTCATGCATCAAAGGACACTATCAAGAAAGTAAAAAAGAAAACTCACAGAATAGTATAAAATATTTGCAGATCATATATCTATTATGGGTATGGTATTCATAATATGTGAAGAATTCCTAAAGCTCAACAACAAAAAACAACCCATTTGAATATAGGCAAGTGACTTGAACATTTCTCTGAAGAAGATATATAAATGATCAGTAGAGCCAGGTATGGTGATGCATGCCTATAATCCCAGACCTCTGGAGGCTGAGGAAGGAGAATCTTGACTTCGAGGCCAGCAGAGTCCTATATAGAAAGTTCCTGTCTCAAAACAACCAACAAACCCCAAATTGTCAATACACACACAAAAACATGCTCAACATCACTATTCATTAGGGAAATGCAAACCAAAATCCCAATGCAATGTCCCTTACACCCAGTATGATGTGTTATTTTAAAATGGAAAATAACAAATGTTGGCAAGACCATAGAAAAATTGGAACCTTTGTGTGTTGTTCATGGAAATGTAAAATGATACAGCTGCTGTGGAAGCAGCCTGGTAGTGCCTCAAAAAGTTAAACATAGAATTTACCCTAAAATCTGATAATTTCACTCCTAAATTACGAGCGAAAGATTTGGAAAAGATTAAAATAGATACTTGTACACTGTACACAATAGTCAAAAAGTGAATAAATAGATGAACAGATAAACAAAATATGCTTTATTAGAGCTGGGTTCTGCCTAGAGTCCCAGCTATTGGGAGGTTAAGGTGGGAAGATCGTTTTAGTGCAGAGAGTTTGAGACCAACCTGGGTAACATGGCAAGAAGCTACCTCCAAAAGAAAACCAAAGAAACAGTCTGGTGTGGTGGCACTCACTTGTAATCCCAGCACTTGGGAGGTGGAAGCAGGAGGATCATGAGATTGAAGCCAGCCTGGGCTACATAGCAGGTTCTAGATCATTCTGGACTACATAGTGAGACCCTAGAGAGAGAGAGAGAGAGAGAGAGAGAGAGAGAGAGAGAAGCCCTCCCCTGCCAAAAAAATAAAACCCACAGAAAATGTGGTATCCATATAATGGAATATTATCTGCTATAAAAAGGAAAGAACTTGGTATGTGCTACAACATGGGTAAATTTGAAGACATTTTACTAAATGAAATTATCCAGACACAAAGGGCAAGTATTGTATGATTCCACTTCTTTGTTGCTGTTGTTCTTGTTGTTAGGTGCCATTGAATTGGTATCTGACTCATGGTGACCCTACATACAACAGTTGAAACACTATTGTTACTGCTTCTTTGCTATTCACAGGGCTTTCAATGGCCGATTGATTTTTGGGAGTGGTTTGCTGGGTCCTTCTCCCACATTTATATGAGATAACTAAAATAGGCAAGTGCATAAGCACAGAAAGTATAATAGAAATCACCAGGGGCTGAGAAGAGGGGTTCTCAGAGAAGAGGGGGCAATAGAGAGTTATTGCTTAATGGGTACAGGATCTGGATCTGAGATGATGAAAGAGTTCTGAAAATGGATCGAGGTAATGGTTGTCTAATCTTGCAAATATCCTTACTGCCACTGAATTACACACTTAAAATGGTTAAAATAGTAAATTTTATGTTATGTATATTTTGATACAACTTTTTAAAAGTTTGTTGCTAGCAAGTGTTGACAAGGATGTGGAGAAATCACAATCTTCATATACTGTCACTTTAGGAAACAGTCTGGCAGTTCCTTAAATGATTAAACATACAGTTATTGTTATACAACTTACCAGTTCCACTCCTAGGTATGTACCTGAGAGAAATGAAAACATGCCTAAATAAAACCTCTACACAAGTGTTTGCACCAGCATTATTCATAAAAGCCAAAGGTGGAACTAAGCCAAATGTCCATCACTTGGTGAATGGGTAAGCAAAATGGGGTATATCGATACAATGGAATACTATCTGGCTATCAAAAGGAATGAGGTATTCATATGTGTTATAATATTTATGAACCTTGAAAATATGGTGCCAAGTAAAAGAAATAACTGCAAAAGACCACATACTGCATTATTCCATGCATATGATTGTCTGGAACAAGAATATCTACATAGATAGATAATAGATTAGAGATTGCTTCTTGTTGCTGTTTTTAGGTGCCATCTGTCTGTCAGTTTGCCATACTGTAGGGGCTTTCATGTTGCTATGATGTTGAAAGCTAAGTTACCAGCATTTCAGATACCAGTAGGGTCACCCATGGTGGGCAGGACTCAGCTGAGCTTCCAGACTAAGACAGACTAGGGAGTTGGACCTGGCAGCCTGCTCCCAAAACAATTAGCCACTGAAAACAGTATGAACGGCAGAGAAACACAGTCAGATATAGTGCCAGAAAATGAGCCCCCCAGGTTGGAAGGCACTCAATAGACTACTGGGAAAGAGTTGCCTCCTCAAAGTAGAATCTACCTTAATGACAGAAATGGAGTAAACCCCCAGGAACCTCCATTTGCTGCTGTGGCATGACTCATAATGAGGAGGAACAACTCTAAACATCCATTAATAGTTGGAATGTGAGCTGGGTGTGGTGGTGCATGCCTGCAATCCCAGCGACTCAGGAGGTGGAGGCAGGAGGATCGCAAGTTCAGAACCAGACACAGTCACATAATTTAGCAAGACCCTTTCTCAAAAAGTGAAAAAAAAAATTGGGCTGAGGGTGCAACTCATTGGCACAGCACTTGCAAAGCATGCAAGTGTGAGGCCCTGGATTCAACCCCCAGTACCGGAAAAAAAAAAAATTGGAATGTGGAATGTTGTTGTTGTTGTTGTTAGGTGCCGTCGAGTCAAGTCCGACTCATAGCCACCCTATGTACAGCAGATCGAAACACTTGCCAATTCTGTGCCAGGCAAACCATCTTATTTATGTTTAAGCCCATTGTTGCAGACACTGTGTCAATCCATCTGGTGGAGGGTTTTCCTCTTTTCCGTTGACCTGCCACTCTTCCAAACATGATGTCCTTCTCCAGGGATTGTTCTCTCCTGACTACATGTCCGAAATATG